>PVKN010000088.1:0-116994 GCA_004027915.1 Capromys pilorides | reverse complement strand
GCTTCAAGCATCAGTGTTTCTAAAAGGTTCCACATCCTGTTGCTCAGCTAGTATTGAGAACACTGACCAGAGTGCCCAAAGCACAAAGTCTTGGTAAGCAGCTATTTCAGTTACTATTCTGTCCTTGCTGGAACAAATACCCGACACACAAGCTTAGGGGAGGAAAGGTTTATTTAGCTCACAGTTCCTGGAGGTTTCAAGACACTGCTCATTTTATAGGGACCGGAGGAGGGACTGCGGTGTCTAGGATGATCTGCTCCGTACCTCTGCGCGAAACAGCTGCGTGGGATGGGGGGGGGGAACCTCTGACAGCATGTGCTATCAGTTTAACGGTTTGCGCCTCTCTTGGCCATGCCCCCTCAAGCCCCGCCCCTCGAGCCAAGCGCTTGACAGCCCCATGAGGCTTTGGGGCAGGGACAACTAGATACAAACCACAACAGCAGCCTTTGCACTTTCTCTGTCGAGACAAGATGCATAACATGTGTATCATTTGGGAGGCTTATTTAAAGCAGCTCTGTTACTCTTTCTGAATAAACCAATGCAGAAAATTCAAAGCTTGTGGTGAAGGATGGGGGGAAAGTAAAAACTAGTCCCAACTTCATACCTGGAGTTAATTATTGGAAATATGGATACCATTCATTCAAAATCCATTTTGGGGTGGAAGCTATATTCTGTGTAATTATGTATAAAAGGAATCGTCATGTATATCTATTTTGAAATCACTGTTTTTACTGTCTAGGGCAAGTTTGACAGTCATGAGCTTTTTAATACAGTCAGGGAGCTAAACTGTGTTTAGGAGGCAAGGTAAATCTCAGGTGAAATGATTAGGAGGTGACAGCATTTTGGAGAGGTGAGCTATGTGTAGGTGGTATTGGTGGCTCTTCCAAGTAGTGAGAATGTGCTCAGACTTCAGGATGTTAAGGAAATGAGTTATGGACTAAAGATTTAACATGTCCAAGTTCATTTGGTGAAGCATAACAGGTGAAGCTGCCTTTCAAGTGGTATTTTTTTATTTATCATTATTATTTTTTTTACTGAGCAGAACGTATTTATTAAGAGAAAGAAAGCTCCTGTCCAAGAGAGGGACAGGAGGGGGGTGCCCAGGAAGCTGTCTCTTCCAGGGACTTTTATAAAGGAAAACCAGGTGGTGAGGTGGGTCTCAGGTGGTGGAGAAGTCATGGGAACTCACTTAGGTGTGCATAAGGTGGGACAAAACTATGGGCAGCCAGTGAGATTACAAGCACCATTGCTCAGGTAAAGTTGATTAAATCCAATCTCTTCCTGTTGGGGGTTGGGTTAGCGACTCAGTTGAGCTCTTTCAAGGTGATTGATACCTACTTAGAATATCAGTCCCTGATGCCCATCCCTAGGGAAGTATGTAGCTATATTTGTTTACTCTTGTCTTGAGATCCGGCCCACAGGTGGAGGAGTGTCTGTTTATAGTTGTAAAGACACCTTGTCTTCCATGTCTTCCTTGAGAGCCTGGCCCTAACTGCCTATAATATTTCTATCCAATTTAGCTGCCTACAACATTCCCCCCTCTAAAGAAATAACCCAAACTGCTGTGAGGGAATCATGGGCGATGACCACTCTGGCTTCTTCAGGCTGAAAGGGGTCGTAGTTGTGAACCAGCAGTCAGAGATACTCTCCAGGGGTTCTTTCCAAAGGCCCTCAATATACACCAGGCATTTTCGTCTTGGGTAGATGGAATAGCCTTAAATCTTTTGGGCATCCCCACTTTCTTTTTATTGATTCCTCTACCCAGGCGTCCCTTGAGTAACCCTCTCCAGAGCAGGTGGATGCTCTCTTACTGAATGTAAGTTGCAATTGGCCTGGTTATTAGAATGTCTCTGTCCAGTGATCTCAGTGGGACCTCCAAATGATGCAGGAAGGAAAAACTGATCTCAAGTGGATGATCTCCAAATGATACAGGGAAAACTGAAACTCCAGACCAGAAAAATACCTGGGACAAGTTCGTGTTCTCTAAAACCGAAGAATGAATTTTAGGAATAAACAGAGGTAATGAGTAATAGGTTTTCCACGGTGTCAGAGCAGAGAAGCAGAAGGAAAAAGGGAAAAGGGCTTTATTATAAAGGGAAAGAGGCTTTATTTATTTATTTATTTATTTATTTATTTATTTATTTATTTATGCAGTGCCGGGGATCCAACTCAGGACCTTGCACTTGCCAGGCAGGCACTTGTGCCACTGAACTATCTCCATGGGCCCTTAAAGGGGCTTTATTATCTTGGAGGACATAGAGAATTTGGGAAGATAAGGAATTCTCTGGATTGGAACAAAGGGAGGCTGAAGATTTTATGCAGGAAGAAAAAACTGATTTCAAGTGGATGACCTCCAAATGATACAGGGAAAACTGAAACTCCAGACTGGAGTTTTGCCTGGGAGGGAGTTTGAGGAGGATGTTTAGATATACCTGAGGAGCTAATTGGGGCCTTCCCTGAGGTGGCAGGACAGGCGAAAGGAAATTGTACCCTGGGCTGAGTTGGAGAGGAAGCAGGAAGTGGTCTTTGGGAAGATAAGCTGTTGTTTTAAGGGCTTCAGCCATATCAGATGACCACCATAATGATTCAGCAGTTCATACTGGGTCAGAACCTATCATTTTCATCTTTTGGTTTTTATATAAGAGGTGACATGTCTCTTAGACTGCTTTCAGCTGAACTGGGGCATCATCTTGGGGGTGAGGGAAATTGACAGGATGACAGTTCATGCCCACATAGAAGTTAGTGCCAGGTGTCTCAGCTAGGACTAGAAGTTTATTGTTAGTGACCGCTCACATCAGAGACTGAAGAAACCTTGAAAAAAGTTTAAAAAGACAATGTTATAAGTACATGTCATCATGATTGAAGGACACAGGACCAGAAGCAAGAGGTGTCTATGATCTGACTGTATTTTACCATGACCATGTTGAAGAGGAAGAGTATCGATCTTTAGTTTTAGATATTGATGTGAGGAAAGGGAGTCAGGGTCATCTGTAGGACCTCAACACAACCATATTGAGGGGCCTCATCAGAGGTATAGAAGAATGTGGGGGCACTGAGAAGGCTACAGGTAGAAATAGTGGTAGAAAGACCTTCTATGAACATTAAGTGGATTTGTTATATATGAGGAGTCATTAGGGCTGGAATTGTCTTATGTGTGATGAGCTCACTAAGGTGATGAGTGAGCAGACTGTGATAGATTGTCTTAGTATATGTGCTGCCAAAGTGAGCACCTTGTGATAGACTGTCTTAAAGTAAACTTTTTGTCTCTGTAGTGTGGCAGCTGCTTTGAGTGTGTGGAGACATATAGTCTATTTACCAACTGTGTTGTCTATAGTTGTTTAGAAAGGTAGGCTACTAACTAAAAAAGATGGTCTCTTTTTAGGTCATAAAATGTCCACTGTAGTGTGACCCTGAAAAGAAGTATATAGGGTAAAAGGCTGAGTTGGGCTGGGTAAAGAGAGCTGGGGCCCTCAGGAGGGCCTGTTGTAGCTTGTGAAAGGAGGAATGTGTAGGAGCAGTGGGGGTCATGGGGCTCTAACAAGGAACATTTTGATGTTATATAGAGGCTGTGCTAGGGAAGCAGTTTAGGAACCCAGAGGTGGAAGAAATTAGCCAGACATAAATTAGCCAAAATAATGAAACCTGTTATTTTGTGGTGGACACCTGAAGGTCACAAAGAAGGACTTTGTGGTCAGCAGTAACTAACTATACAAGTAGTGGGAGTGAGGGTGAGTCTTAGATATTTGACTTTTGGTGAAGCTATCTGAGCTTTAGAGGGAGACCCTGTAACCTCATCCTGACAGAAAATTGAGAAGAGTGTGTTTTAGGGCCAGGGCATGAGAGGGGGAGCAAAGGAGGAGGTCATCAAAATATTGAGGGTGTGGCTAGGCTAGAAATCAAGGATCTGGAGATCAGCAGCAAGGGCTTGAGTAAGAAGTGAGGACTATCTGAACCCTTGAGGCAGGACTTTGTGAGCTATTGAGATCAGAGAGTGTCTGGATCAGTGCATGAGAAGGCAAAAAAGTCCTGGCAATCTGGGCGTAAGGGAATGGTAAAGAAGGCATCTTTAAGGTTTAGGACAGTAAAGTGAGTAGTGAGGGAGGGATATGAGAGGACATAGTATAGGGGTTTGGCATCAGTGGGTGTTGTGGTTTGTATCTAGTTGTCCCCCCAAAGCCTCATGTAATTCATGGGGCTGTCGAGCGCTTGGCTAAAGGGGCGGGGCTGTCAAAGTGCGAGGCTCCAGGGGCCTGGCTTGAGGGGGGCGTGGCCGAGAGAGGCGCGAACAGGTAAAAGTGACTGCTCGCGCTGTCAGAGCCCCCCCCCCCCAGGTGGCAGTTTCGTGTGGAGGAATGGAGCAGATCATCCTGGACACCGCAGCGCCCCAGTCCCTATAAAGCGGGGGCAGCGTCTTGAAACCTCCAGGAACTGTGAGCTAAATAAACCTTTCCTCCCCCAAGCTTGTGTGGTGGGTATTTGTCCCGGCAACGACAGAAAAGTGTCTAAAACACTGAGTAAATAGGAGTTACACATTATTAATCATTCTGAGATCTTGAACTAAACGATATGAGCCATTGGGTTTGAGTACCGGAAGAATGGTATTATTTGGCAAGTGGGCAGTTTTAAGAAAACTGTTGGTAAGGAGGCAGAGAATAATGAGCTTGAGTCTCTTTTAATGTTTGGAAGCTATTACGTATTGGAGAATATAGAAAAACACTCTAGGCTCTGAGGCACACTAGGAACAGCATGTGTGGCACGAGTGGGACTGGAAATGTCTCAGAGTACATGGTCAACAAGGGAAGAGGGAGGGAGGAGCGAGCTGTACATTGAGGTTGGGTTTGTAGGATATACACTGTGCAGCGGGAGAGGCGAGAGAGAAGCAGAGTTTTTGCAGGAGGTCTCTCCCTATGAGAGGTATGGGACATGTTGGGATCACAAGGAAATTATGAGTGAAGAACAGTGTCTGGAGTCAGCAAGGAACGGGGTTGTCTGAAGAGGATCATTTAGGTCAGCCATCAACACTCACTATGGAGACTGTAGAGCTAATAAAATGATTTTAAAACTCAAGAAGAACACTATATGTGGTCTCCAGGTCAGCAAGAAAAGAAGTTTTTTACCCCAGATGTCCAGCGAGACTTGGGATTCTTGACAAAGGTGCCTCAATGTAGGCCATGGAATCCAGGCTCTGTTGTTGCTCTTCAGTGGCAAGACCAAGTAGGTCAAGTATATGGATCTGGCTGTAGCAAGGTTTTCTGTGAGGGCAGGGATTGGATGACTTATCCACTTTCTGACAGACAGAGCAGTTGCATTTCCAGTGACCCTCGAGCTTATAGATGTCCTAGTGATTACTATAAGTTGGAACAATAAGCAGAACATATATATTGAGGGATAAAAAGCTCCAGTCCGAGAAAGGGACAGGAGGGGATTCCTGAGCAGGTTGTCCCCTTCAAGTGGTACTTTTTAAAGTGTGTAAATATTTGAATGTGTTAGACATGTTAACATCTAAAGGAAGATATAATGTGGGAAGAGGAAAACTAAAATTCATCTTGTATACATTTCACTGCTTATAAAGAATACAGTTACATGTGTGAGGTGCTTGTTAGTGTCCTTTTTCCTGGACTCTTGTATTAGTGGGTGTGAGTTTTATATGCAGCAACCTGCAGGGTGCTGAGGAAATGTTCTGTGTATTTAATCATGTTGCAATCTTGTTTTTTGTTTTTGTTTTCGTTTTTTTAATATAATAAGAAAATGTCTGGCTTGCTTCTGTAGCCAGATTGATTTTGCTTGTGGGTGTCCAGATGCTGATGAGCTGTAATTAGCATAAGAAGGAGACTGGGAAGATGTTGAACAGTCTTTGTAGGTAGCCAAACAAAGGATTCCAGAAGAGAGATTATTCTCAGCTCAGTTTGGAGAGAAACAGCCCTTTGCTTTAGCTGATATTGTCTGTTAGAGAAACTGTGTGTTGGGTTGGGCAGGTCACCACTGAGGAGGGATTAAACCTTGCTGTGAACTAGTAGGAAGGGGTGATTTCTGTAACTGAGCATCTGTTTGTGAGAAGTGACTTCAGATACCTTCAGTAGCCCAGAAGCAAAGAACCCTGAGCTGGCTTAGAAGGCTAGATTTGATTTCTCCCCAAACTTGTGCTTGGGCTCTCTGACTTGGGCAAGTCATTTGCTTTCTCTGAACCTCAGTTTTCTTGCCTTTAGGATGGAGATAATATTTCACAGATATGAACTTGGACAATTTTGGGAGAGTACACTGTACACCATAGAATTAGACGCAAGTGTTGAGGGCAGGTGCTGTGTATCTCATTCTGTGTTCTGCCCTGTATCTTCTACATCCCTTATACTTGTTCTTTGTAACACTTTTACAAAGAAAAAAAAGAGGTTATTAATGCATGAGTGCAGGGTTACTGTAAAACAAATTAAGCATATCATTTTGATAATCACTAAAAAGTATGCCCACAGCTTTCTTAAATGTATTGATTACTAATAAATCATGTCTGTGTTAAGTATGCCTGCTAGCTGATCAGCTTTGGGAATGACAGTATTTGCTATGCTGCTTCACAAACTGATTTTCCTAAAGTATGAAATCACTGCTGTTAATAGTGATGACTCACATTTATAGACTATCGCTGTGTTCCTGTGTGTGCATGATGTCATCATCCCTAACTCTAGCCCTATGTGTGGTATCATTAGCTTGTTTTATTACTAAGGAAACACCCACAAAGAAGTTAAGTAGTTTTTCAAATTGTGCACACTGCTTTAAATTAATATCTGCAAAAACCTAATGCCATAATTCTTAATCTGTGCTTCTATCTCTCAAGGAGACATCTAAAACCAGAAAGTTAAATGACTTTTAATCACCAAGGCAACAATCCAGTAACTAGCTATTTCTAGAAATAGCAGAGGAAAATTTATGATACTGACAGGGCAGGAAAGCTCTGTTATCCAGAGTTTGGAGCCGTGTGTGTGTGTGTGTGTGTGTGTGTGTGTGTGTGTGTGTGTTATTGGGTAATATGAGATGTGAATCTTTTTGTAACTTCATTCCTAATTTTTGGAACAATGAGCCGTGTTCTAATAAGATTTTTCTATAACTTCATATTGAGTTAGAGGTGCTTTTCTAAACTCTCAGCTTGGCAGGAATCTCAGTAGTAGTGTAGTTGGATAAACAAAGCCTTTAGAATATGCAGACCTGAGTTCAAGTCATTTCTCAGCTCACACCAGCTATGTAACCCTGAGCATGTTAACTCTAGCTTCATTGATCCCAGATTCCTCATCTACAGCAGTGATTCTCAAAGTTTTATTATATATAAATCACCTGGGATCTTGTTAGGGTACAAATTCAGTGGGTTCAGGGTGAGTTAGAACGTGTAAATTTCTAACCAACCCCCAGGTCCTCCATCACACTGAATAGTGAGTGAAGAGCTATGAAACAGCTTGTTGGTGTCTGCGTCACAGATTTATCATGGCATATAGTAGATGCTTAATGAATGTTAGCCCACCCCCTTCCCCACTTCTAAAAAACCTGAGAATATTGTAAGATTGGCCTTGATTTAAGAAATGAATCTAGAAGTATCTGTTTGTAGCATATCTTATATCTGTCAAAAGTTACACACAACAGAGGGAAGTTTTTAAAGTCATGAGCACAGAATTAAGCTTGAGGTGAAAGATGCCTGCAGCTGAGCACAGCCTGGTAGCTTAGAGGGCTCATCTTTGGCAGTAACCCAGAGTGAGGAGCCCTGAGTACACCTCTCTGAAGACCTGTGTCTAGAAGGTGGCTCAAAGGTGCTCCCTGCACCTCTTCAAGGAGGCCATTCACTCTTCAGTTTTCTAGCCACTCTTTCCAGAGTCAGATAAAGTCTTAGATCTGAGAAGACACAGATGAGCCACCTGGGCCCCGCCCTGGAAGCACACACCTCTGTGGGGTGACCACTAGCAGGAATGATCACATGATACAGGTTCTGAAGGAAGCAAGTACAGTTGCATTGAAGTATAGAAGGAAGAAGTAGACATGTAGTCTACCAGTGAGATTCCTGGAAATCTTTACAGAGGAGATTGAAAATGAGTAGGAAGTTCCCCAAAGGACAAGAAGTGGAAGCATTTTCTGGCAGAAGAATCACAGCCACAGAATCACAGCGCACAGGATGAGACTCTGGAAAGGCAAGGTGTCCAGTGTTGTGATCCTAGGTGTGATGAACAACACTGCTGCCTATCTTCATCAGCGCTAGGGGAGGCAGAAGGCAACCAGGAGAGCAGAGGAGCCACACTAGGTGAGTGTTCTAACCAACCTGAGCAAACATCTGGCCACAGTACTTACTATAAGTCTTTTATTGTTTATTTTGGTTTTTGAGACAAGATTTTGCTATGTAGCTCAGACCAGCCTGGAACTCACGATGTAGCCCATGCTAGTCTCAAACTTACTGTCCTCCTGACTCATCCTTCTCTGTCTTAGAATTACAGGCATGTAGCATTTGTATGTGCCCAAAGCCTTTAAAAGTAGAAAGTCAGGAGAGAGCGTCCTCCTTGGCTATCATCTATGGTGCTACCAAACTCATTTTATTTTTCAAATCTTTTCTAGATTCTGCTGCATTAATTCTGACTTTGATCTCCTTAAGGTAAATCACTTATTTTCTTTCTGCTTTGGAGTTCACTTGATGGCGTCACTCATGAATAATACTGTAGCGCAGATCCTCAGATTTGATCTCTGCAGTTCTACCACCCCAGTGCTCTGTCTGTCCTCAGGTCCTTTCTCAGGTGGTTGTCTCCTCTTTCATCACTGGCTCACAGAGTGTTAGGATTTTGTTGTTGCAGTACTCAGGGATTAAACACAAGGGCAGTCTAGCACTGAGCTACATCCCCAGCCTTTTTTTTTTTATGAGACAGGATCTTTTTGCTGAGTTGCCCAGCTAGCTCGTGAACTCGCAGTCCTCCCTTAGCCTCCAGAGTGTTGGGATTACAGGCATAAGCTGCCACACCAGCTGCTGGTAGAATTCTTACCTCATGCCAGGTATCCTTGGCTCCTTCCAAAGTGTCTTCTAGGAGATGCTGCTGAATAGCCCCAGGTGCCTCCAAGCTGAGAATCTGGTCACAGTTCTGCTTTAATCTTGTAAAGCCTTTTTTTAAAGTTGTTATATGTTTGCAGTATATAATGATTACATTCATAATAGGAAGTTGGTACTGGCACATAACACACTTCATTCTTTTTTCACCAAACTCTTCCTCACCCGTCTTTCCCACTCTGACCCCATTCTTGTTTGAAAAGACTCTTTATCTCCCTGCTTCCTATTATGTCTTTATTTATATTGACTCTCGTGTAATAGAAACCATGCAGTATTTTTTTTTCCCCCCGCAGTACCAGGGATTGAACTCAGGACCCTGGGCTTGCCAGGCAAGCGCTTATGTTACTGAGCTATCTCCCTGGCAACCATGCAATATTTAACTTTGTGTGTCTGATTTATTTTGCTTAACATTATGATCTCAAATTGCATCCACTTCCCTATAGCTTCCCTATAGCTTCCCTTTATCCTTCTTCATGGCAGAGTAGTATTTCATTGTGTATAAAACCACATTTTCATTGTGCTCTGTCTCCTGATATGGAAGACCTGTGCCTTTGGCCTTCCCTGGCTGTTTGTTACACCCCGTCTGGTTTCCAGCTGGCTTGAGCTATTATTGTAGCGCCTCGTAGTGTTCCCTCTTTCCTTGTCTCCATACTTGACATTTGATGCTTTTTCTGATTGATACATTCTCTTTATCCCCTTGCCCTGAGCTGATTATCAACTCTTTGAAATGTCTTCCAGTTCTCTTTCTCCCTTGAAACCTGTCATGGTTTTACACTTCTCTTCTTAGACTGGCCCCTTTCTTAAGCTCTCAACAGCAGCCTCTGTGTGTGTGATGATTAGCTTGCTTACTTCCACTCAGCTATGGGCTCTACTAGGCAAGCACCATGTCTTTATGCTTGGGGATAAGGGTGGGTAAAGGTTCCTTTTATGTTTTATATCCTTTAAGTGGACACAAGGAAAAAATACCTTCACTAGGGAATTTGTCAGGAATATACGAAGGCAAAAAAAAAAAAAAAAAATGTTGAGCTCTTTTGTCTTTATATATCCATCCAGCTTTTTTTTTATTATTATTATGGCCGGCTCAGCCTGCCATGGGGGTGGGGCTGGCGCAGCATGTGATGCTGGGGATCAAACTGTGGTCCCTGCAGTTGCGTAAGCTCTCCTAAGCAGGCACTTTAGCCCACTGAACCATCTTGCCTGCCCATCTGTACAGCTTTGATGACTAATATTTTGTCCGTCTTGTTGCATCCTTTCTGTATTTCTGCCCCAGGGGGTATGCGTGTCCTTTTCAAGTTTTCCTTAATCATTTATTTATTTATTTAGTACTGGGTTGCTGCACAGTGATCCTCCTGTCTCAGCCTCCCCAATGCTGGGATTACAGATGTGTACCACCACACCCAGTTTCAGTGGCCTGCACTGCACACCCAGGGTTCTGGGGTCGGCATGGCATGCAGTGGCAGAGTTTCATCTCTCTCCTGTTTCCTGCTAGCAGCCATTAAGAACTCTTAGTCACCACAGACACACTCATGAAACAGCAGAATGTCTCAGACACTGGAATCCCCACCCCACTGAGAACTACTGACATTAAGAAAGGGAATAGCTGTATAGCTGTTGAGATCTGGGGGGACCATTTACTGGACAGTTGTGGGAACTGAGTCCCAGACAGACATGCCTTTGTGCTCATAATCATACTGTTACTATCATCTTGTCAGTACAGACTATGACTTTTTTTTTTTCTGTTTCTTAAGTCAGTATGTCCCACTCCACCACATCAGAGTTTCTAGGAGCTTCGAAGGTGATATCAGAGCCTTCCTAAGAGCAGGAAGAAACCCTAGGGTTCTGGTGAGGGATGTCATATTAAATAGGGATGGTCTTGTGTCCAGGCTGAGGAAAGTTCTAGAATGGTGCTCTCAGCAAGGACATTTGGCTGCTATTTTGTAACTGCCCAGCATCCACTGAGACTGTTCATCATTCTCCTTTCCCAAATATTTATGATGAAGCTGGCTAGTGAATTCTTTCCTTGGGAGTGCAGCTTAGGTTCCATTGTGGAAGATAAGGAGGATTTGCTTCATAGAAATAACTTGAAAGTCAGTTTTTACCAGAAACCATCTGTTTTATATAAAGCAAAGGAACATTGGAGTTTCCGTTTATGGCTTTGTTTTAAATGGGCTCTTGGCTTATTTCTCGTAGCTTAGCTTGCTAAGCAGTGCCCCGGGAAGTTGGGTGCTAAGAATCTTCCTTCATTCACCACTAGGAAGCCAGCAAAAAGAAAGCTGACTTTTGAGTTAGATAAGTTAGTCTGGCTTTAAGTAGCTCCCTGCACTGAAGAAAGCCCATCAGCTCTGCAGCTATATTTTCTTTCATCTGCAAAATAGAATAATTTGCCACAAGGGTGGACAGGAATATTACATGGGAATGGGCATATGAAATACTGTGCTAATCTGACAAATAACACTAATTTCTTTTTTTTCTCTCTCTCTCTCTTTTTAAGAAAGGCCCATTGGGGAAGAACATACAGATCTCATGATCCTTAGTTCTTTACTTGTATGGGTGCATTGGGAAAGACTGTAAAAACCAATATTATGGTACTGGATGCGTTTGCCAATATATATAGTTGATTATATCCTGTTAGTAAAATAAAGCAGGAAATCATCTTTCTCAAATGCAGTGTTTTGGGTTTTTTTTAGGACTAACTAGTTTTCTTCTTCCTTTAACAGTCTGGTCCCTCCCATGATCCCAAGACATTTTCTCAGCAAAGATGTCAGCATGATTTTCTAGTGGGCTTCTGGTATTGTTTGTTCATCTAATACTAGGGCTGTGTAAAAGCAGCACTGAAATTCTGTCCTTACTTTGCTTTGCTAAAGAAAGAAGGGTTAAGAAGTCAGACTTCAAGAAAATGAACGTAAGGCCACCTGGGTCTGCAGGCAGGTTTTTCTGGTTCTGTGGCAGTCAGCTGAGCCTGCAGCTGGAGGAAGTGTATGGAGAGCTCAACAGTTGGAAAGGCTGCTGCAGCTTAAAGAGGACTTGCTGCTTACAGTGGGAAGACAAAGAGGAGGAGACGGACTGTTTGAAGAGTGCCCAGGCAGCACTACTGAATAAGATGAAAGCAGTGAAGAGGTGGGTTTAGCTCATTCCCTAAAGCCTGGTAACAGGCTCCCCCTCCTCCTGCTGAGTTTCTGTCCAAAGCAGGCTTCCAGGGAAGGGTTCCAGGGAGTGAAAAGACAGCTCCCTTGCTTTGGAGCTGTGATGATCAGCTCTCCTGCCAGTTGATGCTTGGCAGGTGGAGGTTAGAAAGTGGAGATACTCCTGGTGAGGAGGAGTGAGGAAGCATTCTGACATTCCTACCCAGCTTTAGGTGTGTGGAAGCAGCCCGAGTGTCATGCTCTGACAGGCTTCTCTGCTTTCCCAACCATTTGGGACTGTTTGAGAATACACTGATCTAGCTGTTGAAAAGAACTCTACCAAAGGAAAAAGTCGCAGTATGAATATTCTGGCTGATTGCCTCATTTTAGGATCTAAAGATTTTTTATGTGTTTCATTGGAGGAAGAAGAGCGGTAACCATATAATACACTTTTCAAACCCCAAAGAGCTGCTAGGCCAGAGTCAGTTTAAATTAGATGAAATAGCACTACAAGCGATAGACCACAGGAAAGCTGAATGGAGCCAGCCTCGCTGACACCCAGCAGTCTTCATCAAAGGACCCTGTCTAGTGAGTGACAAGTTGGTCTGTTCTTCAGCATACTGCCAGGTGCAGCTACTGCTCAGGGAGTATTTGTGAAAATGTGCAGGTGAAATAAAGGTTCGAAGCATTCAAGTACATTAATTTCTTCTGATACAGGATGAAGGTTAATTTTTAAAAACTACATTTGTCCTCCCAGCCAGGCTCTCCAGAGGCTGCATGTAATAATAGAAAAATGTCCCAATGAGGCTCTTGAAGACAGTGAGGGGAAGGAAAGAAATGTGCTTTTTCACCATCAGGGGCTTCTGATCCCAGGACTGACTCCCCCCTAGGCCATGTGGCTGCTCCTGAAGATGAGGTAGTACACTCAGTTTGGTTGGGGTGTACACCTGAATTGTTAGGACTCCTGCTCTTTCTTTTGACCATATTTTGGACTTTCTAGGAAACAACTTATGAGTTACAGTTGATTACTAGAGGGAGACTAGATTAACAGTGGTTTAAACAAAATAGGTATATAGAAGTTTATTTTCCTTTCAGGTAAAACAAGTCCCAGACACAGCTGGGTTGGTGGCTTCCTAGCATCATCAGTTGCCCAAGGCCCTTCTGGCATTTTATTCTGCCATCCTTATCACAGAATGGTATTGGCTGGGTTTTTAATGTACCCCGAGCACCTGTGAGGTATCTGGTTTCAACTTTCAAGATTGCTTCATGGTCCAAGGCAGCTATGAGAGCTGAGTTGTTACGTATATATTCCAACAGGAGGAATACTAAGAGGGGGTATGGAAGGATATTTAAAGATGGCTTGTCCCCTCCAGGAGGTAGCAAATCCCAATTCAGCTTAAAGCTCTTACCCAAAGTTAGTCAGCTATAAGAAAAGCTATAGGATGTGTCTACTACTAGGAAGTCAGCAGAGTAGATATTGAGTGGACACTCACAGTCTCAGTCAGTCTGGTTGCTGTCCCTTGGTGTATAGACTATCTCTTATGGACAGAGGTTAGCCAGGCTTCCATAGAGTTCCTGAAGTACTGGTGTCCTGCTCATTCTCATGTCCTCCCCCTAAAGGAGCATCACCCTGAAGTTCACACTGCTGCCACTTGAATGACAGAGTTTGTTTCACTGACCAAACTCATAGTAGGAGCCATAGAAAACTAAAGGTCAGAGTCATTTTCAGGGGTGTCACATATGCACATGGCAGGTATTTACAACTTCATAGACCTTTCATTCTGCTCATCTGCAGTGTGGGCCTTCACTAATCCATGAACCCTGAGTCTAGGGAATCATACTCTAAACTCATGCCCTGAGAGAGAATGTTAGATGCCATGCCATCCCAGTCTTTTCCTTCCAAGCACTTGGAGAAAAGTAGCATAGCACAAAGAAACATTTCCTGAGCATAAATATTTACTTCATGCTGCAGCCATATTTCCTTATAGTTACAGGGCTGTAAACTTGTTAAGATACCACTTACACACTTAATCCATAGTGCTGTTGGAACATTCTGAAGAGAGAAAGGAATCCCACAGGAATGATGAAAACTGATGAGAAGACCACAAGCAACAACTGTTGCTTAGTGTTTACAGAGTCTTTCACAAGTGAAAAGCAAGCACACTGAGTTACTTTTGGCTGTGTTTTAGCTAAAGTGGGTTTCAATGAACCTACGTCAATGGAAAAGACAAATTTTGCAACAATAGATATATAAAAACTTTTTCAGAAAAATTGCCTTTGGGAATCTCATTTCTATTCTGAGTTCACATCTGTCTCATGTCTTTCTTGCCTACTTCTCAGTATTTAAGTTTCTTGTTTGTTTTGTTTTATTTTATTTTTTGAGACAGGGTCTCGTTACACAGTTCTGGCCTTGTACTCACTTTTGTAGCCCCCAGTCTGGTCTTGAACTTGCAACAATCTTCCTGTCTCATCCTCCCAAGTGCTGGGATTACAGGTGTTCAGCACCATGCCGCAGGCTAAGAAAAATTTTAAACATAAGAAAAAGTTGAGACTAAAGTGCCTGTTTAGGCAGAGTGCAGCAGCGGGGGTTCAATCCCTGGCCTGCTGTGCTGGTGTGCTGAGACAGTAATTGAGACTGGGCATGGTGGTGCCTCCCTCTAATCCCAGCACTTAGGAGGCTGAAAACAGGAGAATCACTGCAAGTCTGATCTACATAGTGAGACCATGTAGATCCTGTCCTAAGTACAGGAAAAAAAAAAAAAAAAGTTGATAGAAATGTCCAGTGAATATTCTCATGTACTTACCACCTAGATTACACAATTAACACTTTGCTATGTTTGTTTTATCACATGCCATTTATCCATTAGTTAATATAGAAAGTTGTAGACAGTGCATTCGTCACTGTGCATATCATTAACCTAAAGTTATATATTGTTTAGATAGAATTAGAATGAAATGCAGATATTGAGTATATTGTGTAATGTATTAAATACATTGCTATCAAGATGAACTTTACAACACCCCAGAGAGTACCCTCACGCCTCACCCTAGTTAGATCCTTCCTGCCACCTCACAGAGGTAACCACTTTTCTCTGTTTTTACCATTACTAAGTTAGCCTCCTCTTGAACCTTAGTTCAGTGTGCTCACTATGTTCTCTTTCACTCAACAGTTTTTTGAGACTTATCCATAGTTGTGGTATACACTGGTAGTTTGTGCTTTTTGTTGGTGAGTAATATTCTATCATGTGGATGTAGTTCTCTGTTTTTCCTGTTAAGAGGCTGTTTGAGACTTCTTGGCCACTGGGAATAGAACCACTATGAATCTTGTTGTACAAGTTCATTTGTTTGCTTGTTTGTTTGTGGTCATATGTTTTCTTGACATCTTGGGTGGGTAAATACGTAGGAAAGGAATTCCTATGTCATTCAATAGTTTATGTCTTTCTTTGATAACTAGGATTTTGTTCATTTGAGGGGGGACTTGTAAATTAGCTAGTCATCCACATCCTACAGAGGAGGATATTGAGACCAGAATATAGATGGAGAAGAGACCTCTTTCATCCCATAAGAAGTTATTCTTGCAGTGTAGACCAGAAATTCATTCTCCTAACACTGTAATGTACTTTATGTCACATGCCATTTTGACTGAGAAAGGAAAAAAGGAACTGGGATTCTTTTTGAAATATCATTAACTATTTCAGCTTTTGCTTCCAGGCAGTAACTGTTAAATACATTGTCTGTTGCCTCTGTTTCTATAGGACCTAGATCTGACTTTCTGCTCCAGGGTACCTCCCTATATCTCTTGCAGGATAATTTCCTGGAACACAGATCTGATCATGCTGCTGCTTCTCTGTCAGTTCTGTGTGTCTTATGGGATGAAGTCCAGAGCCCATTCAAGTGTGTAGTGTCTTCCTTCTCTTGCCTCATCCTCAATCTCTTTGTCCACCCCTGTAGCCTGCCCAGTGTCTTTCCTACAATCCTCTCCATTCCTCTCTATTTCTTGTGTTCTATCTCTAACACCCCTTCCCTTTTGTCTCATGAATTCCTACTGCAGGATTTAGCACATTCAGACCCACTCAGAGTCAGTTACACCTTCTTTTTCTCTTAGAGAATCAGTTATTCTTTTTTTATATGTATACCTCTTAAAGTTAACTCTTACCACATTCTTGTTAGGGTATCAGTTTCATCATTATTGAACTAGCACAGGGCTAGGGATGAAGATGGCTAAGGCATGAGTCTAGTCTTGGAGGAGCTTTCTTCTGTCTCGTATGGAACAGTACCTGTAGCAGCTGTGTCAGGTAGCATGACAATCATTAAGATAGGAAGCAGAGCGGGAGAGCTCATCTCCCCCCATCCTTCAGGCATTAAATCTGTGGAAGCTTCATCAAATGATCTCATTTTATTTGCAGTAACGGTGAAGGTGAATGCTTCAACCCCCTTCCATGTGCCTATTGGCTATTTTTTTTATCTCTTGAGGAAAATGATCAAGTTTTACTATAGTGAAAACTAAGTGAGTCACTTCCTAGGAGTGAGGTGCTGGAAGCACATTTTTCCCACAACTTAGTTCTTTATATGTAAAATGAGAAAGCAGACCAAATGTGTTCCATAGGCTTGTTGTGAGATTTAAATGAAGTTCTGTGTGCAGAGCACAAATAAACACATAGTAGGCTTATAGTAAGCTTTGCCTTTTTAGTCCCTCAGTTTCTAGCCCTGTGCTTGCCAGAATATTCAGTAAGATTTGTAAAGAATAAGAGTGCATGTATTTTGTATGTGTTAAAGTAGGCTATATTTAGACGTTCATACAAAACCATCTGTCTTGAAAAGAGTGTTTGATCTAACTTATGTCAGTATTCAACTAGAGTGGCTAAGCACACATGTTTTATTCTTCTTGGGTTGCTATGTCCCTTGCTAGGCAGATGTCCATTGTCATGAAATGTAAAAAGAAAAAAAAAAATAATAAGGCAGAGCAGTGTAATGTTATGGGTTGACTTGACAGGGCCTCCTGCTACTTCAGCTGCCAGTGCTGGGCATGAAACAGATTAATCTGTTTTCCAGCACTCCACTGCTGAAATCAAGATCGATCTAATTAGGGTATTTTAAACATACTGTTTGCATCCCAAGTCTTACCAAAAATCAGGATGTCTGTCCATCTGTGGGAGCCAGTAGGAGGCGAGCAGCAAGGTTCAGCAATAAACCAGAGATGGTTATAAATTTTAGAAGTACAAGAACATTGCTGTATGATTTTCTTAAAACAAAAGAGCTGATGGCCTTGGATCTTTCAAGGAAACAAAGGCAGTGCTGTAGCATGGTCTTGAATTTTAAAATAACCCTGCAAGATCTTGCCAAGATATGAGATGAGTAGGTGAAGTACAGGGACCATTTTTATCCTTAAAATAGAAGTCTGGCTGAGCCATGAGTGCCTTTCTTAGCCATTTGTGCTGCTGAAAGGCAGGTGCAGGCTCTGGGCCTGGGTGTTTAGTCCAGTGGCCAGGCGAGGTCAGTATTCAGATGATACAGTCCAGTCAGTGTTCAGATTTATCCATGATCTACCCCCTACTGTACGTTTCTAACTCATTGCCTTGCATTCCTTCCTCCCTCTATCCACACTGATCTCTTTCAGGCTCTCTATATGCTGTACTTCTCAGTTTGATAGCTGTACTTCATCTGGGGCTCTCTGTTTGGAATGCCTTCACCGCCATTGTTCCTCCTCCTTATACCTGTTTATCAAAGCGCAGTTCAAAGCTCTGTTCTTCAGCACCCGTGGCTAAGAAAGTATTCATCTTATCAGTAGTTTCTCTTTCCTGCTCACTGTCACTTCTTATAATGTAAGATTTTTATTATAGCAGCTATAATTGACATAATAAAAGTTGTACTTATTTAGAGTATACAGCTTGATATAATGTTATATATAATATTTATATATTTATATTATTGTTTATATAATATATATATTAGGAAATCACCATGTTAAACTAGCCTACCCATCACCTCACACAGTTAACTTTTTCTGGCATATAATTTAAACATAATGATTCACAAGTACCTGGAGGGCAGGATCAGTGTATATCTCTATCATCAGATACTGTCTGTACATTGTAGGATTCCTTTGCCTATTTTATAAATAAATGAGTGCATCCTGGGTTAAAGGTTTCCAGAGCCCTCTTGCTGTAGCCCAGCTCTGCTTGCCAGTGCTTCCACTTTCTTATTGGTGAGCCTAGGCTTCCCCACTTGCCAGGCTAGAACTTCAACAGAGATTTCAAGAGGACACCAGAAGGATGAAAAAATCAAATTGACAGTTGATGCTCTGCATGTTGTTGCCTTGCTCCTGCTCTTCTCTATCTCCCACCCCCACGCCCCATCTCCACAGGTTTGTTCACATAAATAATGTTTTATTCACTAATATTTCATTATTATATAAATATTTCATTCATTGCTAACTGCAATCCAGGTATGTGCTTCAAGAATTAGGGCCAGCTAAATAGCTCAGTGGAGTAAAACGCCTGCAAGCAGGCGAAGGGGCCAGGGGTTCAATCCCTGGGCCTGCTGTGCCGGCCCTGCCTCCAGGGTGCACTGAGATGGCAATTGGCATGGTGATGCATGCCTGTAATCCCAGCTCTTGAGAGGCTGTAAACCAGCAGATTACTATGAGTCCAATCTAGTAGTGAGACCCTGAACACCCTGTAGACCCTTCCCTAAAATGCAAAAAGAAAAAAGAATTAAATATGCCCATAGGACCCAAAATCCTGGCTTCTGTCTACCAACTTTACCAATGAAACCAGAAGTTACGAGTTCATACTCATTCACTTGTCATTGTAATATATCTGGCCATGCATCTCTCCTGTAACCTAAGGAAAAATGTTTTCCTTTTGTCTCCATTCTGACTCAGCCTCCACTGTGTATAACCACCCCAGCCCTTGCCCTCTCCTAGCCCAGCTGAATTAGGGGCCCTTTTCTGTATATGTCCTGCATGTTTCAAGCCTGCCAGTTCATCATGCACTTTGTTGTAGCTGTCTCAGGCTTGCCTGTGAGTTGATGAGCTTCTCTAACATCCCAGTACATGCTGCATTGCCTGGTACATAGTAGGTACTCGGAATTTTGAGTAAAGGATGGTTGGTGACCATACCAAATCATGTACCAAGGTTATATACCTCAAGAAGAAGCCATTTTCATTTTCTCTACCAGTCACATGTGTTTTCAGCTGTCAGAGTAAGACAAAAAGGCAAATGATTAGTATGGGCCAGGTACATTTATTTTCATTAAAACATGGGATCAGAAAAAACAAAAAAACAAAAAAACATGGGATCAGGGCTAGCCAAATAGCTCAGCGGATTAAAGCACCTGCAAGCAGGCGCAGGCTCGGGGGTTCAATCCCTGGGCCTGCTGCGCCTGCCCCAGGAGACATGCCTGCCCCAGGAGATGGCACTTGAGACTGGGTGTAGTGGTACGTGCCCATAATCTCAGCACTTGGGAGGTCTCAAACAGGGGGGTCACTACAAGTCCGAGCTAATAGTGAGACCCTGAACACCCTGTAGACCCTTGCCTGAAAAAATACAGAAAAAAAAAGGTCCTTAGGGGGCTGGGGAGATAGTTTAGTGGAATAAATGCTTGCCTGCCAAATGCAAGGTCCTGAGCCCAATCCTTGGTACCACCAAAAAAAAAAAAAAGCTAAGATTGAAACGTGTGGCCGTCTCTCCTTAAATATGTTGTATCCTTCAGCTTACTAGTACATAGCTACTGCCCTCCTTAGGGCTGTCTGCAGGTATTATTTGGCTTTCTAGGCAGCCACATACAGCACTTTCTTTTAATTTATTGTGGGATTAAAGAGTCTGAGTGAAGTTGGCCTTGGCTTGCTTCACTTTAGGGTTAGAATAAATCTGAAGTTTTAGCAAATAGCCCTACCAGCCGAAGAAATCAAGCAGTTTGGCTCCTCTTTTTTTCAGCAGGGGCAGTCAGAGTGACCTAGGTGGATTGAAACATGCTCAGTGAAGGCTATGTGATCAGCAGGCAATACAGAAGGAGTTAGCTAGTGAGCTCTAGCAGATGAGAGGTAAGAGAATCGCTTGTGACATTCTTTTTGGATGCTGTGGATCTCAGCTATCTGTGCAGGACTACTGTGTACATACTCATTTGACATAACAGATAGATGGTGGGTTGGATAACCCCCCTTTACAAGTAAGAAAACTAAGCACCATTCCCAACACTTAACCAGCCAGTGAGTGTTGGAAATAAGATTGGGATCCACATCTGGCTGATCCTAAAGCCTCACGAAAGGTTAATTAATTCACCTGTCACCCTGTCTGGAGCAAGTCCCGAAAGTGAGTCCTCTCAGTATTTATGTGTCTTTTTCAGCAGGGGACCCCAGGAGGCGTACTTGTGAACAGGACTATCCTATAGATAAATGTCTTTCCTTGTAGGAAGATGTTAATTAGATGTTTACTGAAATTCTAGCAGTGCCTATTCTTAGAATGAGCAAGAAAAACCCCAGTCCCTTCCATCCTTTGCACTGTGAACTCCTACCTGAAGTTGCTACCATTGGCTGGCTGTGCCATTCTGAAAAGACTTATTTGGGTGTAATAGATCAATGGTTCCTAGACAAGGAGCCATCATTACTTTTTCTTTATCTTTCTTTCTTTTTCTTTTTTTTTTTTTTTTTTTGCAGAACCAGGGTTTGAACTCAGGCCCTTGAGTTTGCCAGGCAAGTGCTTATTCTGCTGAGCTATCTCCCTAGCCCCCATGATTACTTGTTCAGAATGCTTAAAAAGTCTATGGAAGTGGTTGCATTTGGGCATGTATGGGGTGTGGGATGTAGCAGTATAACTGGTCATCAGACTCTCGAAATGTCTTATGATTTAGAGGAAAATTGCAGACCATAGATTCTAGTGGCTCCATAAAGGTGCTTTGACCTAATCAAATCACACCTTTTCTCAGGGCCATTTTCTATTCTTAGAACCCTGGAGGAGGTGGGCCAAAATTCTAAGTCTCCTTCCAACTCTGAAAATTATAGAACTCTGATTGCCCCTGGAAAATCAAACTATTAGCCCTCTTGCATATGTTCAGGACTAACCCATTGCTCTCACCTTTGAGAAGCTCTAAGGCTGAAAGACTGGAGCGGGGGGGGGGGGGGGGGGGGGGGGGGGGGGGGGGGGGGGGGGGGGGGGGGGGGGGGGGGGGGGGCGTGGACCAGAGCCACCCAGGCAATTTTAGTACTTAGTGTCTGAGCCAGTCAGTTTTCTCAACTATTGAGCAGGGCACCCATGGCAGGACAGAGACTTTCTGGGACAATTTCAGCACTGGCTATCTAACATTTCACCCCAGTGCCACAATTGCCACCTCCGTAGCTAGTGAGTTAAAAATGTAGAATGTACATTTACTGGCCTTCTCCATAGAGCCTTGTGGATTCCATGTGTGCATGCATGCATTCGTGTGTGTGCATGCGTGCATTCGTGTGTCTGTGTGTATTTGTTCATTCTTTCTGGGTCCTGCCTCAGAGCTTATTCTCTGCGGTGGAGCTGCCCATCCACCCCTTCTGTGCTGACAGCTCCATAGTCATCCTTCACCTCTGTTTTATCCTGTCGAAATGACAGAGCAGCCGAGCCGTGTTGGCTAGCAGATAAACCTGTTATCTCCTCTGCTCTCTGTGCCAACAGCTCTCCCCATCTTCTTGGTGCATGAAAAATTGACACCACCTTGGACTGAAATCTGTTCTTAGGGAAGCTACATTTATTAGTAGCTAATGAAACTGTGTGTTTATATGTGTAGAACTTGAGGTGGCTGAAGTGCTTCCCTCTCTGGCATGCTCCAATGACCTATCACACATCCAGACAGATAGGTGGAAGGAAAGTAGGCAGCTTCAATTCTCCTGAAATTGGAAACCTGTCTTTTACTAAAAACCCCAAACAAACAGGTGAATGTCATTTGCTGCAATTGATCAAGGTCTCTCCTGCCCTAGGCTCTGTGAGCTATGGGAATGCATGCTAAGTGAGCTGGTGCAAGAAATGATGATTCTTTTATATGCTACATTTTCCTCTTCGAGAAGTACCACCAGCACCCCTGCAATCTCTTATTGAGGTATGCAGAGAACATTCTTTTTAGAACTTTCTCATCATCTTAATCAGCAAGATTAAAAGCAAAAATTGTTGCAGAGTTCTGGTTCAGTATTTGTGGAGCTGCTTGAAACCCGCAGACCTTTATTTAGATGATGGAAGAAATCACATCTGGAAAGACTAATTCAGCAAAATAGAGAAAAGGACTTATTCATGTCTTACTCCGTATGGCCTTTGCTTCTTTTTATTCTTGTTAAAGCTGTTTTTTGGGGTTTTTTTTAATCTGTATTTACATATTGCCTGTCTTGGTCACAGTGAACCCCACATAAAGCAGATTTTCAGGCTTTGCTGGTTTAGTTTCTAGTCTCTTTTATCTTCCTTCTTTAACAGCGTTGATGATTGCCTTTTATATGTGGAAAATATATTTGATAGAAGAAGCTTACATTTTGGAGTTACACAACTTGGATTCAGTTCTAAGCTCCTACAACTTATCCAAGTATGCAAAATTAAGCAAGTTAACCTCTCTGAGCTTTAGATTCCTCATTCATAAAATGAAAATGAGCATGGTACCTTTCTTAGAGTTTGGTTGTAAGGATTTAGTGAGAAGTTACTGTATAGGCACAAATACACCTATAGTAGATAATAAAAATGATGACTGACCTACTTTGAAATAGGAAATTTTTACATGGGGCATGGCATGTTCTAATGATTGAACCCCTGGCCTGTGCATCCTAGGCAAGTGCTCTAGCACTTAATTGTATGCCTAGACCCCCCCCAAGTAGAAATTTGAAGTAGTCAATCACAAAACAGTTTAATTATATTAAATCTTAGCCTTGAATAAGGTTTTGGCAGTAGCTTGGCAGTCTAAGGGCCTGCCTGGAAAGTGCACAAGGTCCGCAGTTTGATCCCCGGTACTGTATGCCATGCCAGTTCCAGAACCCCAGGCACACTGTGCCAGCCCCAAAACCAGGCATGGTGGCAATGCCTATAATCACAGTGCTGGGGAGTCTGAGACAAGAGGATCACTCCGAGTCTGAACTGTGTAGTTAGACCCTATAAATAAATAAATTAATTATTTTTTTAGAAGATTGTCAGAAGATAAGTGGCAAACTAGGTTAAATATTTGCAGCATATATGAAAAGGATACTCTTAATTTACAAAGAGTTCATAGAAATCAGAATTGGACAAATGATAAGTTCACAGAAGAAGCAATACAAATAGTAAACATGACATAATGGTTAATTTATGTATTTACATGACTAAGCCAAGGGATGCTGGTAAAATATTTTTATTATGTCTTGTGCGGGGTGTTTCCGGAAGAGATTAGCATTTGAATTAGCTGGCTTAGTAAGGAAGATTGCCTTTACCACTATGGGTGAACATTACTCAGTTTGTTAAGGGACCCAAATAGAAGAGAAAAGAAGAGCAAATGTGTTCTCTCTCCTTGAGCTAAGCTGGCCATCTTCCTTTGCTCTCAGACATCTGTGTTCCTCTCTGTCTCAGTTACTCTTCTCTCACTGCTGGGACAAACACTTGACACCTGAAATGAAGTAAGGAAAGGTTTATTTAGCTCATAGTAACTAGAGGTTTCAGTCCATAGTTGGCTGGCTCCAAGGCAGAGTGGCACAGGGCAGAGAGCAACTTTTCTTGATCTTGGCAAAGAGCAAAAGGGAGGAGTAACAGCAACAATGGCTGCAGAGTACAGAGAGGAAGTCTGTCTCCCTTAAGTTGCATTCAGGCTGTCTGCCCCAGGCTGGGTAGGAATAGAACTCATATCCATTATCCCAGTGGATCATGAGTTAATCACGAACTCTAGAATTCTACCCCATGATTGCATGAGGCTTTGAGGGGACAAATACATACAAACCATAACATTCTCAAACTTTCAGGACTGAGGATATAGCTCAGTGGCATAAGTGCCTGCCTGGCAAGCACAAGATCTTGAGTTCAATCCCCAGTACCACAAAAGAAAAACAAAACGAACAAACAAAAAATAGGGGGTCTCAAACTTTCAGACTTAGACTTTTCTGATAGGCTCTCCTGCATCCAGGTCCCTGAGTTCCTGGGCCTTTAGCTTCTAGACAGAAGGCTATCGGACTTCAGTTTCCAAATCATGTGAACCATCCCTCATAAGTCTCACCATACTTATATAGAATAATGACATATTCATTCTCTGTCTGGACAATCCTGACTGATACACATAGGAAAAGATGCTTAACCTTTTTAATAACAAGAAAAAAAATATATTAATAAAAGGAGAATCACTTTTAACTGACCAGGTTTGTGATAATTTCCATCAGATATATACAACCTAATATGGGAAGATGTGGGAAAATAGATACTAATATGTATATCAAGGGCCGAAGTATAATTGGTACAATCTTTTTGGCAGAAAATTTGTGATTTTTAACATTTTATTTGTGAATTTCTTTCAATTTACTGACTCTACTAGTAGAAATGTATTGTAAGAATAAATATACAAAAGTCTAGTATATCACAGAATATGAATGGGATTGTTTTTGTTTTCTTTGATATTGGAAATTAAGACCAGGGCCTTCCCCCCAATATACATACATCCCTAGCACTTACTATTTTGAGACAGGGTGTCTCTAAGTCCCACTGGGCTTAAATTTTGTTATCCTCCTGCCTTAGCCCTCAACCTGCAGCCCTATGCTGAGAGTACAGGCGTGTGCCATCATGCCCGGCTTGAGCAGCATTGTTTCTAATAGCAAAAAAAAAAAAAGAAAAAAACAGAAGGCTTTTCCTCTGAAAATATACATAAAATAATGTATAGTTTTTCTTGAGAGAGGAAAATGAGATGGAGGGAGTATAGAAAAAAGATATTCATATGTGTTTATAAATACTAAGTACATTTTATATTTATATATAGTTTATACTATGTATGCCCATTGCTTTTGTTTTAAAATCTAATGCTAGGTTTATTACTGATAGGGGACCAGTAATAAAGCAGTAAAAGGAATTCTTATGGTTGAACATAAGTTCATCTATTTATTTATTTATTCATTCATTTATTTGTGATACTGAGGATTGAACTCAGGACTTTGCACTTGCCCCACAGGTACTTATGCCACTGAGCTGTATCTCCAACCCCTCATTTGAGCTTCCTTATAACCAAGTTAAAGAGGAAACCTTGATAAGGAAGTGCAAAGTGCATCAGGAAGAGAAACATTTCCTTTTTTTTTTTTTTTTTTTGGTGGTGATGGTACCAGGGATCAAACTTAGGACCTTGAGCTTGCCAGGCAAGCCATTATTCCACTGAGCTATCTCCCCAGCCTCCTAGAAACATTTTCTTTGAGTCTATATCCCTTTTTCCCCATCTGCTGGCCTCGCCTCTACTACATGTCCACAACACTCCATGCAGTGGCCTGTCTGTATCCAGCCATGATTACTGTTATGGTTTATGTCTAGTTGTTCCTGCAAAGCCTCATGCAATCATGGGGCGGGGACCTCTAGAGTTTGAGACTTGAGTCATGGTCCACTGAGATTATGTGTTTTAGTACTGATGGGACTATGGGTCTGAGTACTGCTGGGAATACTTGACTCTTGATTCACTGGGATTACTAAAGTACTGGTGGGGTTATCGGTCTGAGTATGGCTGGGATTATGGGTGTGGCCTAAGGTGGATAGGCTGAGGCAAAGAGCCTGAATGTAATATAAAGAGAGACAGAGACAGACTCCAGCTGTTGATCTCTGCGCCCTGGTTGGTCGGTTGCCTCTGTTGCAATTGTTGCTGTTCCGCCGCCATGAACTGGATACTCTCTGCCCTGTTCACTTTCCTTCCTTCATTTTGAGTGTCAGGTATTTGTCCTAGCAACGAGTAAAAAGTAACTGAGACAATTACAAAATGCAGTGAACATTTAAAGTTGTAAAAAAATGATTACAGAGGCTGGGGAGATAACTCAGAGAGACATAGGTGCCTGCCTGGCAAGCACAAAGACCCAAGTTCTATTCCCAGCCCCACATGTGGTGTCACCCCTGGAACCCCAGACATGCCAAGATGGCCCTGGAACTGGGCGTGGTGGTACATGCCTGTAATCCCAGTACTTGGGAGCTTGAGATGGGAAGATCACTGCAAGTTTTAGACTAGCCTGGGAGCTACAAAAGTGAGTACAAGGCCGAACTGCATAGCAAGATCCTGTCTCCAATAAATAAGTAAATACATGTATAAAAAAATTATAATAAAAGAAATTATTGCCATTAATTCCCCTCAAAATATTCTTCACTATAAACACACATATCCCATCATTCTTGCCACATTCTGAAGCAGTTCTAGAAGTCCTGTTTCATGAGTGTCTTTAGTTGCACTCTCTTGGCTGCCTCAGTGTCCTGAATCAATTCAAAATGGTACTTCTCATGGTCATTTTGATTTTAGGGGAGAGCCAGAAGTCACGTAGTGGCAGAGCCAGTGAAAAAAGTAGATGAGGACAGATCAGAATATTTTTATGGCTAGAAATTGCTATAAATGTTTTGTGATCGAAATATATCTTGAATGTTTAAATTACAGTTTTTATTACAGTAAAAAAATTGCTTAATTCCTCTCTAATTACTCAAAATGTCCCCTTCATTTCAAACACACCTGTCCCATTGTTCTGGCAATGTGTCTTTTATTCCATGTTTTTAAATTTAAGCATTCACCATATTTCTTGATCACTCCATGTTCTGGTCTGCTAGAATGTTCTCTTTTCTTATCTACCTAGTTACTGGCTATGACGCTTCTTTTTGTTTTTAAGACTTTTTAGTTGTTTGTTTCCTTTAATGGGAACCCTTCTAGGATAAACATCCTTCCCCTTCATTCCCAAAGTCCCTAGGGCCTAGCTCGGTAATGAAATGTGTCATGCCACATTGTATTATTTTGTCTTCCCTATTACTTATGAAACTCCTTCAGGTTAGGATACTGCATTGTTTGGGACCCTAAGGACCCAGCTCCTCACCAGGCACCGAGGTAAATAGCTGGTGAAAGACTGAGTCTGCAATCTGAAGTGAGGTCCTATCCAGCAGGTAGCTGTATGGACAAATTCCTTTGTTCTGGATTTTGATGTTTACGTCCATGCAGTGAGAGATGTGGCTCAGATAATCTAAAAGAACTCTGGCTCTCATTGGTTTTTCTTCCTCTGTGGTTGTTATGTCATTGTATATATAGAGAAAGAAGTTGTTACCAGTTGTCTTGATAAGTAATTTCCAAGTTTCAGAAGTAAGCTTGTTAGAATGTACTACATTCATTATGGCCTGTCCCACACTTGTTCACCAGCTGAAGGGGATCAGAAGCATAGCCAGCTTGCTTGGCCCAGGATTGTAGAAGTGATTATGTCACTGCCCCACCTCCAGTCTTCTCTCTTTGGTGCACACAGATGTCAGAGGGCTTTTCACTAACCCCCTCCCAGGTATCCTTCCCTCTTACATTCTTTTTTCACCCTGAGCTGAACCCCGATGACTGACTGGCCTTGCCCTGGGTCCTTGGTGTTCTTTGTCTTCCTGTTGGACAAGATCCATTCTGTCTCCTACTCCCGGTGATCATAGCAGCGGAAATTCTACCTTAGTCCCAGCTTGACACAGAGCCAAAAGATATTGGGTGTGACCTTGGGTCTTATGAAGATACATAATACCTCTGAGCATAATATATTTTAACAATACTTTGTTTTTATAAAAACAAGAAAAAGAAATATTTTATTGAAACTAATAGCTCTATAAAGAAGAAGGGGAAAAAAAAAACCACCTACCAAATTACTCTCAAATGTGAGACCATTTTATAACTGAAAGATTTGAGAGCGTATATCCATGTAAAGGCAATACTTCTCTGAATTGGGGATGGGCAGTACTGTTTATATACCAAAGTGTGTAAGGCATTTAAATGATATACAGAAGTTGAAAGTGGTTGTTTAAGCCTCATCATCACCACTAAAACTTGAGGGCCTGCTTTCTTAAGCAGGTGCTTTAGACCGCTGAACCATCTTGCTGGCCCCATGGGGCCAGCACGCATTTTGAAAGCACCTACTATGTGCCAAGTAGTTTTGAATCTGGGAAGATAGCCATGAATGAAGCATACTAAAATCTCTGTCTTAGAGAAACTTATATTCTAATTCTTATATTCTAATCTAAACTTATATTCTAATTCTTAGAGAAACTTATGTTCTTATATTCTAACTTATATTCTAACAAAATAAAAATAAACTATTTGAAAAGGTAATATATGATAGAAAGAAAAATAAGGAGATAACTTGAGATCCTCCTGCCTCACTCTCCCATAGTGCTGGGATTACAGTGTGTGCCACCATGCCCAGCAAGGGACATTGCATTTTGAAGTAGGAAAGCCTTGCTGAGCAGTTGACAGTTCAGTAAAACGCTATGTGAACTGGTAAGGGATGTTTCAGGCAAAGCAACAGCAAGTGCAGAAGGCCCAAGGCAAGGCATCAGAAGCAGTGTTTAGTCTGAGAGATCCATCAGAAAGTTTTAAACAGATCTGACTTTAGATTTTAACTTAAAGGATCATTCTTACTGCTCTATGGAGATTAGACCAAAAGGAATGAGGGTGAAAGCAAGAGGCTCACTACTGTTGAATATTCTGAGCAAGAAAAGAAGGCACTGTGGATCAGAATAATACTGGTGGTGGTAAAGTAGCCAGGTGTCTGGCTATAATCTGAAGGTAAAGCTGACTATGCACCTTTTATAAAGGGCTTCTCTTGTGCTGGAAGCTTGTGAAACAGAAGAGCCTGGCTGACATGAACTAGAAGGAAAAGACTGCAGGGAACAGACTTGCAAGGAAGGTCAGGAGTTCATGTTTGGATGTGTTAGGTGGAAAGGACCTATTAGACAACTGAGTGGAAGGAGCAGGTGGCGATTGCAGGGCAGCCTTCAGAGGACAGGGCTGACCTGCAGGCCCAAGTTTGTGAGTCTCAGCATATATGTGGTTTTCAAGGCCATGGAATAAGACATGATCACTGGGAAGTGAATATTGATAGAAGATAGAATCTGAGGGTTGAATAAGAGTGGGGAAATGAAAAGGTAGGGAATGCTTCTTGCGAAGGAAAACCACACAAGTAGAAAACAGTATCTGTGCTATAGTCAGAGAAGTAAGAATGCTTGCTTATGGTCTCACTTAATAGTCAAGTGGCAAAAGAGTAAAAATAAAATAGTCAAGTGGCTGTGGCAAAGTAACTTTGGCATATGAAGATGCTCTTTGGTTTTCCAATAGAATCTACAGTATTTTATTTCAAGATAAACTTTGCCATTTTCTCTGTGAGTAGACTCCTTTTCAAGGTCATTATTGAAGGATTTTTCTTTTAAATTCTTCTTTAAAGAATCTCTTCACAGCTGAAGCCTATAATATCCCCTTCAATTGCCCTCTTTTAGCAAGGGCAAAAGAGTAGTGTTTCATGATAGACATTGCTGAGTTATGGGCACTCAGGAAGCACCGTGCTGGTCTGAAGTGCTTGCAGTCTAGCTACTTTTAACACAAAGTGACAATTCTAGTTGTACCAGAGTGCAAGTGATAGTTATGGGACCCTATCAGATTTATTTAATTCCAGAGAAATTACTTGGGAAAGTTATAATTTTAGAATTCAGTGGAACATTTAATTATTTGCTTATCTCATGGCTAGTATTTGTATTCTGTTCACAGACTATTTCTGCACATGAGGGATTAGTTTGAGGCTGTATTGTATTGTGGAAAATAAAAATTAACTCCAGGCAGGATAGAAATTCTCACTTAGTCTTGACCTGCTGGTCCCTTTTGACTGTGTGTCTTGTGCAGTGTGTGTAGATCAGTTCAGTTTTCCAATGACACAATTGAGGTTCTTGTCTTATTAATCAATAGCAGCAGTAAGAGAAGGCCTACTTATTCCTCCTTCAATAGAACCAGACTGGACCTGGAGAGGTAATAATTACTGCTCTGATCTCGGCATGTTCTCTTTTCTCCTTCCCAACCCAGAGCATGTCTGTTCGATCCTGGCTTCCCTCCTGCGCAACCTGAGAGGGCAGCAGCGAACCCGGCTTCTGAATAAGTTCACTGAAAATGACAGTGAGAAGGTGGGTGACAGTGGGGCTGGGAGGATGGAATCTGGACTGGGAAGCATAGAAGGAATTCTTACCTGATATAATCTAGGGGATACTAGGATATATTCCTGCCCTGAAATATATTTAGCTTCTCAGCCCCATTGCTTTTAATCTCAATGATTCTGCTGGTTGGCTGTCTCTCGTGTCCTACAGAGTTCTCTGGGAGTAATGGTAATGTCTGAGAGTGATAGCAGTGAACATGTTAGAGGGAGTTTTAGACCCATGAAGAGTGAGTTATAATAGGAGTTGGGATGGGCTGGAGTGCACAGCATAGCAGCGATTAGAGCATAGGTGGATTTCAGCCTTCTTTTACTCACTTAACCTTAACATGCAGACCTTACTACCCATCTTGAAGAGTCAGTGAGAGGTGAATTAGATGAGGTCTTATTAGATAGTGAGGATGAAAATAAAGTAACGGTACAGAAACAGAGCCTACATAAGTTGGCTGTGGAAGCTGATGATGATCCCTACATGAGATTGGATGGATATTTTATATTGTTATCTTGCATGCCAAGCCAAAAGATTTCAACAATAATAGAAGCTGCCACTTATTGAGTGACTGCTGTGGAGTGGGTAATAGAGCCGCTGCCTTTCATTCTTGCATTTAATCTTCTAACACTGTGTGGCTTATCCGTGTATAGGCATCGCTCACATTTACAGATAGCAGATTGAAGCTCAGAGACATCCTGTGACTTGCCCAGGATCGTACCACTAATCACAGCAGAGCTGGGATTTGAACCCAAACTGCCAAGTGCAGAAAGCCTGTGTGTTTTATTGCACTGTACATAAATAGGCAATTTCAGATGAGTAAAATGAAATGTCAAAATCCCCTTTCTGACCTATAATAGTTGCTTTCCTGCTTGTATCCAAGGTAGGGTTACAGCCTTTCCCTGCTTGGAGGGAGGTCTATGACTGTCTTCTTGAGCCCATCTGTGACCATTTTTACTGCCTTCACTAACTGCAGTATGACATGGCAGAAAATCATCAGGCTAGGATACAAGGCATCTTAGCAGTAATATGCATGGTGATATCGTTTAATACCTTTATTCCACTTTTCTCACCTTTAAGTTGAGACTGCATTGAGCTTCTCTGCTACTTTATCTGGGTGTTCTGTTTACCACTTAAGGAGATAATGATAATGGATGTGGAAATACTTTGTAACCTGAAATACCTAAAATCCTTAGATCATCATTGTTAGCTACATAGGGACACAGTCTTCCTGGGCTGTCCGAGGCCATGCTAGAACAACATTTCCAACTAACCAGCATCAGTTTCTAGGCAAATAAATATGAAAGTTACCAAGAGCCAAGGTGGTGCTAGCCCAATAAAGTTAGTTCAGAAGCCTGGACTTGCTTCAGTCCTTTAGAAGTCTTAAGAGAAAATAAAACTTCCAGATCCAGACAGTGTTCCTCAGGCCCTGTTCAAAGCATGACTTTGCTAAGCCTCAAACTGATTTTTAACTTACTACTGTGAATAAGTCAGCCTTTTTTTGAAGTTGCTGAAGGGGTTTTTCTTGTTCTCTCTTCTGACTCAAAAGTAACTAAAAAGATTTTACTCAGGCATTTTTTTAAAAAAAGATCAGCTCTGGCACAGAATCCAAACATGAAAGGGTTTGGTTCAGTTGGAAAAAAGAAATTTCTATAAAATTCTAAGTGAATATCAAGTGTGTAACTTCAAACACCTTCTCTTTTTCAAGAAGGGACTTGAGCTCTTACTTATTTATGTATTTGTTGTTAACAATTTGAATTCCTGGGAAGGATAAACATGTCTACTTTCTACTGGGGAATAGGCCTGTGGTGAAACTGCATCTGTCCCAAGTATTTGCTATATTCAACTCGGCTCCCTGCCTCATTCCTGATGTGTCCGTAAGCAGAACATATTACCCCACCCCACCCCCGTCAGAAATGGTAGTGTGACCTCTCTTAAGCAGCAACAGTGAGATTAGAGAGTGCCACTGTCCTCTTGCCTTAGTGTGCTCTTCCCCTCACTCATGTATGTGAAATCATCTCTTTCAGGTTGACAGACTCATGGAGCTGCATTTTAAATATCTGGGTGCAATGCAGGTGGCAGACAAGAAGATCGAAGGGGAAAAACACGTATGTATCCCTACCTCCCTTTTGCCAATTGTTGATTGACACCCATTTAGGCCCCATGTGTTTCTCTCTCTGTGTCTGCCTCTCTCTCTCTCTCTCTCTCTCTCTCTCTGTAAAAGCAAGGCAGATTACATTCTGCCAATATGTGTAATGCTCACCCTACTGTCCCACCTCCCACCAATGGAGTGACTGTGTTTAGGAGGTCGAATATGTGAACTCACCCAAGTCTGTGCTGGGGATCTAGGAGAACAGTACCAGTGCCTTGCCCAACAGCTTCACTCACAAGGTCTGGCCCGAGTGCAGCACCGTGTCTCAGTGCCTCATTGACAGAGCTGTCTTAGTACTCACGTTTGCTAGTTACTGCCATCTTAAGTACCCTTCTACAGAAGGGTGGTCCAGAATAGAACAACTGGAAGGAGGCTGAGAGGCCACTGAGTCCATTTCCCTCATACACAGATGGAAAGCTAAAGGTCTAGGAAGGAAGACCCAGCTGTGTTTCAGCCCAAAAAATCCCTGCTGACCACATTCCTTGAAGCTGACGTTTTCCGAGAGAAGGGCATTCTGCTCGGTCTCCCTAAGGGGTTGGGCTTTCTATGGTAATAGCCTACCTTCTCTATTTCTTGCCTCTCCCATTAAGTTCTCTGCCATCTCTGACCTCAGTAGCTTACTCATTGGCCTCCTTAACCAGGGTGACTTTCCATGTCTGCTGTTTAATGTCCAATTTGTATTCTGTCCACTGCAAGACACTCCTCAGTCTATGGTCACATTACAATGTGAGCCTTGCGTGCTTTTTTCACAGTCTGTAGCAGACCTCATTTTCTTTGTGATCTTGAGCTGCCAGATCACTCAATTGACTTCTCAGTCTTCCTGCCTTCAAGGTACACTTGAGGCTTCTGTACCCCAGTGGCAGAAGAGCCCATGTCAACACCACAGCTCCCAGCCTCGCACAGAGTCCTTCACCTTGAAAAGAAGGTGTGCAATCCCTCTAGCTATGCCTCAGGCCTGGGAGCCACCTAGAGCTTGGTGAGGAGATGAGCCTGTTTCCTGTGTCCTGTTCTCTTCACCACTTCCTATCCAGCCCTCCTCTTTCACAAAACACCACTTCAGTTATGAAGGCCAATAGATGGTAGCTGTGCTTTTCATTCTTGGGATTTCCCTGTGATCTCTATACCTAGTAAGTGCTCAGATGTTTGCTGATTGATTGAATTGATTGACTGTGACTTTCTTCTTTTATACTGTGATAACCACTACAAGATAAAAGGCAGAGTCTCTAAAGACTGAGCTGGACTTCAGATACTAGTGTGTTTAACACACAGTTCTTTCATTCCTACACCCCACCTGCTTTATTTTGTTTTTGGATTAAATTTTCCTCTTCCTGTAGAAAAATGTGTGCATGAGGGGCACTAAGTGAGAATAGCAGTGCCAGAGTAAGATACCCTGTCTTTGTGTGAATAGTAATTAGAATTAACTCAGTCATAAAACCATTGGGGCACCACCCCTGAGGAAGTAAGCTGCAAACTGCTGGAACAGTTTGAAGAGTAGGAGGAGCAGCCCCTGGGAGACGAGGGGCAGCTCCTTACAGTCCTTGCTAGCTACAGCTTGTTACTGTGCCTTGGGGACCTTGGCCAAGGGCTCACTCATCCCCTTAAACTTGATATTTTCCTTCATGTTCAGTTAAACATTGTTTGGTAGCTCTCTGCAATTTTTGACAATGAAATGGATTAAAAGCACAGAGAGAGAATGGTTCTCTCACTGGAGGCCAGTGGTGTGGTAGAAACCATTAAATAAGTGCATGTGGAGAGTCAGAAAGCCTAGGGTTTAAGTGAGAGCTGCTACTTCCTACCTCTGAGTTGATCTTTCTAAACCCCAAATCTGTTAAATGGGAATAATAACACCTCCCTTTTGGTTATTGTGAAAAGTATATATAGGACGGGCATAGTGGCGCACGCCTGTAATCTCAGCACTTGGGAGGCTGAGACAGGAGAATTGGTGTGAGTTTGAGACCAGCCTGGGCTACAAAAGTGAGCTCAAGGCCAGCCTGAACTGCATAGTGAGACCCTGTCTCAAAAAGACAAAAAAGAAAAAAGAAAAAAAAAAAAGAAAAGAAAGAAAAATATATATAAATAATATAAAGGACCTGGCTCAGTGAGCAGGGGCTGCTGCTGCTGGTGGTTGCTTTTCCTGGCATCTGTTAGAATTGTTGTGTAACTTTTAAGTAAGCCAAGGTAGTCCTTTCCCTGAGCATATCCGCCCTACCAGCTGCCCCAAAAGGTGTCACTCTGGCAGAACAGAGTATTGGCACATCCAGTGCTTCATTTTGAGGTGAAGTGTCGACATTTTGAGGGAGACCAAGTAAATGGCTTGGGTATTGGCGAGCAGCTTACACGTAGCTGCTAAGAAATTTGGCCTGCTTCCCACATGATTATCTATTATCAGCACTGAAGAGGGTGTGAAATTGATTAGTACTGACAGAGATTGATCGCTGGAGCTGCTCCCCCAGCACTCGAAGGGCTGCTGTGTGCCACAGGCACAGCCCCTGCCGTTCTCTGACAAACATCTGTCTCCTTGATGCCAAGGCCATTTTGCTGGGCACTGGCAAACATTCCAAGGCCATTAATGCTGGGCAGCCACAGTGTTGCTCGGGGAGCCAGGGTGGGCTGCAGGAAGGGATGCATTTGTGAGCAGCCTTTGCTGCCAACTCTCAGGCTCTATCATAGCAGATGAGGCTGCCTCCCGGGTGTACAATGACTAAGAATATCAAGACTTTCTTTCTCCTCTCCCTTAGTCCATCTTTTCTCTTAATCATAGCTTGTCTCTTCTCCCACCCCTACTACATTTGGACATAGCATACCAGTGGCCATGGCATACTGTTAGTTATTATTGAAAGTTCCAGTACTGCAAAGGTGAACCTATAGGACACATGCTGCTTTTCTTTTAAGACAAAAGATGTTAATGTAAAAGTTGCTTCTTCTAAACTTAAACCTTAGTATTAAGGCTTAATCGCAGTGTTGGAGCTTTGTGATACATAAAAGGGTTCGGGATTGCAGTTTGAACACTCATCTCAAAAAGGTCCAGCATGACTGCTCTAAAAAGGTTTGCCATCACCCTATTCCATGAGAACACAGCAGATAATTGTTGACTTAAATAGAAAGCTTATTTCTCAGGCATTTTGGTGGCATTAACCATCAAATTAGTGATGAAAAAATACCATATTCCTCACTAAGTCTGCAGCATAAAACTCAAGATTATAGGGTCAGATGTTGGCATGTTTAGTGTCTCAGAAACACTCCCTTCCCTGTAAATCTTGTCTTTCTCTGGGCGTACTACAAGTCTGGTTTGCTGTTGAGCAGGATTCACTAGAGAGAATCCAGTCAGGTGAGGATTGCCCAGGTGCCTGTCTGGGGCAAGAGGCCAATGTGTCAATAAAGGTATGGACACAGGAGCAGAGCTTCTGCTGAGGACAAAGGATCCAGGGAGCACTAAAATCACCTGAACAGGTTTGTCAACGAGTCATCATCCGCACTAAACAAATAGAGATGTCTCAAGCCCTTCCAGTCTAAGAGTAGGGAGAGCAGAGCAGGAGCAGTGGGACTGAAGCTGGGATGGGGTGAATTTTGTTCCAGGTGTGGAGACTGTGAGAAGGAGAGCTTGAGCTCTCGGACTAGGCCCTTCCCTGGCTTTCTGACTGTGCACAGCTAGCTTAACTGAAGGTGAATATGCATGCTTTAAGAAATTTTACAGGTAGTGATATGGTAACTATACAACAAATAAATAGATAAATAAATATGTTGCCTGCAGTAGGGTCTAACATTTAGAAGGTGGGCATAGAAACTTTTCCTGGAGAGGGCTCAGCAGCATAAGTGTCTGCCTGGCCAGTCCTGAGTTCAGTTGCTGGTACCAGAGAAAGAGAGAGAGAGAGAGAGAGAGAGAGAGAGAGAGAGAGAGAGAGAGAGAGAGAGAGAGAGAGAGAAACTTTTCTTCACCACAACTAGTCTTTCTCTTTCTCCCATGCTCCCCCTCCCTCTCCCTCCCTCCCTCCCTCCCCCTCCCTCTCTCCCATTCTGTCCCTCTCCTTCCCTTCCTGTCTGCCCACCTCCCATTCCAGACTCAATACTCTGGTTCTGCAAGATTTTATGTGATCTGACTTCCTAATACTTCCCAGCCCCCATCCCTTCTTCCAGCACCACCCTCCTGCCTTCCACTCTTTATATTTGCTCCTCTTCTGCACTTCTTCCTGTTGCCTCCTCCACTGTCAGGTCTTAGCGTAAATGTCACCTCCTTGGAGAGTCTCAGTGACAACCATCTGTAAAGAAGCCCCATCGCCCCATCTCTGCCACTTTGTAACTAGGAATTATTTTGTTTGCTTTCTGTCTCTGAGACTATAGTCTCTTTTGTTCATCATGTTCTCAGGACTTACAGCCTGAGATCAAGCATGAAAAAATGAAGGGCCACTGCTTGTTAAGTGAAATTAATACCTATCCTTAAGTTTTAAGAGATCACCCTGGACTTTCCACATTATTTCTGGGGTTCGGTTCAGTTTGGTTTATTTTAGTTTGTGATATTAGGGATTCAAACCTGGACTTTCAAAGGGGAACTACATCCCAGCCCTTTAATATTTTTAAATTTTGAGGCAGCATCTTGCAAAGCTGCTGAGGCCAGGCTTGAACTTGGAATCCTTATGTGTGAACCTTCCAGAATGCTGGGATTATATGCATGCACCACCACACCTGCCTAATTTTGAACTCTGATTTTTGTTTCTTCCCAGCCCCATCATCAAAAATATTTAAGTACAAATGTGTATACAAATGTGCAGCAACATTGTAGTTTTTTTTGTTGTTGTTGTTTTTGTTTTATTTGTGCTGCTAAGATCAGACTCTTGGCCTTGTGCATGCTAGGCAAGTGTTCTGCCACTGAACTATATTCCTAGCCCCACAGAAATATTTAAGAAGGAAAAAAAATCTGACTTATAGGAGTCTGTAGGACCAACTGATAGATAATTTTATACACGTTTTTATACACATTATGTTCACATAACATTACCGCAACAATGTTGAGCTAGCAGAGACTCCAGGTCCTGGGCTGTGTCCCTCAGCTATCTTCTGTGTCCATGAGATTCCAGGGCCATGGCATATCTAGACATACCCTAGAGGTTTCTGGTTAACAAGATTTGACCTGAACTTTTAAAGGCCAAGTCGCTCTTCAGACTCTTCTAGTGAGCAGCAACCTTGGAGGTCTGTAAATATCCATGATGCTTGTCTCAGCAGGTTCCGCCAGGCTCCCAAAACAAGTCCAAATCCAGAAAACACCAAGATGTCCTGATTTTTCTCTGGTTGCTTCCAACTTCTGTTGGTTAAATGTGCAGAGCCTGCCTGGCTCCTGACTGTCTAAAGTAAGATGTAATTAGATAGGTACTGGCAGGGATTTCTAAGAGGGAGGAGAGCCTTAGAGAGAGGTTTTTCTTTCTTAGTTCCTGGGAAAATTATACTCAGCAGGTTTATTCAATAAAATGTTCTCACCACATACTTTGCACTGTAATGACTTACAAATTGCATGCTAATTTTGCCACAGTTAAATCATTTCAGGCTTTATCCTGGAAAGAAAAAGATGGACTCAGTAATGAAACAATATCCACAGGACTTGATATCTTAAGCAAACTATTTCCTCAACATTTGGAACTCACTTAAAAATTTGTAATGGCTGGGCTCTGGTATATGCCTGTTGTTCTAGCACTCAGGAGGTGGAAGCAGAAAGATAGCTTGGACCCAAGAGTTCAGCACAAACCCAGGTAATAGCGCAAGACCCCATCTGAAAAAAAGAAAAGAAAAAAAAATTGTATGTAAAGGGTTGAATTGCAGAAATGGATGAGTAGGGTATGTGATCCTCAAAAGCACAGGGTAAGGATGCAGACAGTGAAATGTGAGGCTGCCATTGATTTTTCTGCTAACTATGCTGGAAGCTCCCCAGGCAAGCTTTACAAAAAAAGAGAATCCTGCTGAGAGTTTCTCTCAGCCCTTCTTTAAACCAGTGATTCCCAAACTCTCAGTATGCCAGAACACAAGCTCTCTCCATAAAAGCTAGTGGGGGGGGGGGAGGTCCGCAGTGCTTTTCCTTTCCTGCTTTATGCTCTTGTGCACTCCCTGTCTGAGCTGTGTGGCTCTTTACCCTCGACTGCCTGCTTAGCTTTTTTGTGGAGGAAACGTCAGGCCTGGGTTCTGGTTGCACGCCTGTCACTTACCTTGCAGTATGGTCTAGAGCGCTCTGATTTGTGGTTGTGACTCTTTCTGTCCTCTTGCAGCAGAGCTAATCGCTGTCCCTTACCAACTTGCTGGGTGCAGTGTGAGTGCGCAAAGATCAGGGTTGTATACTGGGGGCTCCCACATCTCTGCAGACTCACATAGCCGTGAGTTGTGCACGTGAGCCTCACCCACAGGCTTTCCTGGCTCAGCAAGTCCAGCCAGGCTTGTGATCCTGACCACGGGTATTCTCCTTGCCTCCCACGTAGAAGCACTCAGCAGTATGACCAGGTCAAAAGCCTGCACACCGTCCACAGACTCCCACCTCTCCACACAGCCACCAGATACATTTTACTTGCAGCATCTCTGCAGCCTGTCATCGTCATCTCTTCCCTTCCTCATTCCCAGTACTTAATTGTATTCATCTTTTCTGCTTGCACTAGTCCAGCACCCTCCTAATGAGTTTCTCTAGCTCTGGGTTTGTAACTTCCAGTTCATCTTCTATACGCTAAACTGAGGTTTTCTAAAATGAAAAATCACTCAAGCCACTTCTCTCTTCAAACCAAGATGCACTGGTGCCATGTAGCTATCAGCATGTAGCTGAAGCTCCATCACCGGCCCCTGCCTGCCACTCTACCCATACCCCTCACCCCTCGCAATGTCCAAAAACCAGCTGGGCCTCATGGAGCTTGCACTTTCTCCAGCCTTCTAGACATTTTCTAATTGCTGTTTGCTCTGCCTAGAGTACTTCTTGGTACCATCTTTTCCATATGCCTTTCAGCAGCTGGCTAATTTCCTCCAAATTCTTCAGGGTTTGGGCATACAGATGAGTCAGTAAGTACAGATTGAATGTCTGCCACGTACCAGACATGCTACCTCGTGTTTCCCTGTCAGTTCCTACAGAAAGCACCATGACAGCTGAAGCCCCTCCTCAGTGCCCTGAATACATGTGGGCACTACAGCCACGGCTGAGCAGCAGGGACTGTGGGACCAAGCTATGTAGTCTTGGGTCCTGGCTTTACTTCCCACTGGCCAGTGACAAGCAAGTCATTGAAACTTTGCTTCAGTTTCCACATCTCTAAAACGGGGAGAATAATGGTACTGATCTTATGGAGTTGTGGCAAAGATTAAATCAGTTAGTATAATTATATCACTTAAATGAGTCCCTGACAAAAAGAAGGATGCCTTGCACATGACCATCATCACAAGTGGTGTTGGCTCACCACTTGCCTGCCGTTCCCTCTGAACTAAGTCTAAGCCCACGCAAGTAGGGCTGATCTTGTTCACTTTTTCTGATCCTTCAACAGGGTTGTTGTTTTCTGGCCCACATTATCTGTCATGTCTGCCGTCATGGAAACTTTCGTTCTCTGAAGACTGGCTTATATTGTTGATGTTCAGATGAATACTCTGGACTTCACTGTTTTAGGGAGTGAGTGTTAAATAAATTTGGAGATGATGGTGTATGTGTGGTGGAGACATTATTGTAACATAGAAAGAATGCAGCCAAGGCTATTTAACTGCCAGCTGTGCCACAAATATTCTCTGCCCCTAAGAAGAGATTGCCTTGCACTGCAAGTGTGAGTCTAAGGTAGGGTGCTTTGAGGCTATATGGAATTGTTTGAAATTCCTGGCACATACTCATTTGTTAAGGTAGCATAACATAGTCCTCTCCTCTGTGAGCAAAGTTCTGGCCCAGGATCCTTGGATTCCATAAAGGCTGCCATCAGTTAGCTATGCAGTTACCTCCCCACAAAATTCCCTTTACTGGTTCTCCAGCCTCAGTTGCCCCAGCTGATGAAGACTCTAGGACTCTTCTGTAACAGTCTGCCTATTTTTAGAAGCTTTTGGAGGAAAGTTTTGCTTTGCTGGGACTGTGCCTCCCCTATTTCCTTTTGGCCCTTTCTCTCATGGCCTAAGTTTTTCCCCTTGCTTTAGGACTTTTTAAAGGGCATGGCATCATCTGAATGATGGGACACTTCTTGGCCAGGACCATAGGCTGTAGCTGCTTTTTCCGCTGGGGCTGCATGTGGGGCAGGGGAGGAGTACCAGGAATGTACTCAGGACCTTGCACTTGCCTGGCAGGTGCTTGCTGCTGAGCTGTATCCCCAGCCCAAGGGCTGCATGTTCAGGCTGAGTTGCTTCCTTTCTTATTGAAGCAAGAAGGATTTGCATTGGCTTCACAGCAGCCTCTTTTATGACTGTCCCTTTCTATCAGCCAGGGGCAGCTCACTGCCTGTCAGGGGCAGATTAGAAATGGCATCAGCATGCTCACTCAGAGGAGATAGAGACACGTGGGCAGCTGATTTGGTAGTGTTCCCGAAGACAGATTAGCATTTAAAGTGAAGAAGATGTTGCCGGGATGAGGGAAGATACACATACCCTGCAGAAATGGCACCTTGATGCTACACATACCACCTCCTTGTGTATCTTTGGAGATGAATCTGTTTATTTTAGCAGCCCCAAAACAGGCTTATGCTGCTGTGAATTGCAATCTGTTCTACTTAATGTGCCATTTACTGAATTACCATCTAAGTTTTTATTCTAACCCTCTCTTATGGAATGACAAAACAAAACCTATTAAAGTGTCTTTTTTTTTTTAACTCTCCCAAATTGTATGTAAAATTTGCTGGGTTAGCTGTAATTTTTGTTGTTGTTGTTGGAGGGGTTCCCCTTTCTAAGTTTTTTTTTTGTTTTTTTGGTTTTTTTTTAGACAAAAGATAATTTGAGAATCTAGGCTTTCTTTAATTTCCAGGTAAGGCACAAAGAAAAAAAAAAAAATCCACGCAGTTGTTCATGTGTTAATCGTGAAAAAGGACCATAAAACAAAGACTTTTTCTCTTTTGAACTATGAAAGTCTGTATCTCTTATTCCACTGTGAGCTTTATAACCTTAAATATTTGTTGCTCTAAGTAGTTTCACACTTGAAAAATGGAAATAGTAAGTTCTTATCTGTTGTGGTTTAGAGGAAGAAACATGAGGAATCCACAAAAGTACTTAGCATAGCACTTGACATCTTTTTACAGGAGTTGGAAAATGTTATTGCTATTGTACTTTTGCTCCTGATCACTTGCCAGAGTGAAAGGACTATAAGAAAAGCCTTGGACTCGGGAAGCATTTCCCATTAAAGTCTCTAACTGAAAGTCAATGACAGTCCTCTGACATCTATCTCATTCTTCCATCTGTGAAACCGGAAAATGATATTTGTTGTACATGCTCAATTCAGGGTGTGTACAGCAAGTGAGGTTAATGCAGGGCCCTGCTTTGAAAAGTGAACATCGTCGTGTGGTTGCTGCACTGTCATCATTTCATGAAGAAGGCAGTCACCTTCACTCTCCTCAGAGGTGATAGTTGAATGAATTAATTTGTGGAAGACTTCCTTCAAATCTTAACTCTCTTGTCTTGTTTCAAATACAATTCAAGGTACATGGTTTCCACTCTGAGATTTTCTAAAGGGAGATGTATTTATAACACTTAAGGCAGCAGGATTCTTGGAATTTCTCTTTAATCCCCTATTAATCGCATTCCCACATGAGGCACACTTGATTTGTATGCCCATATCATTTTTAAGTGGCCTGTCCAGTGTAACAGATCCAGGGGTCATATCTTTGTTGCTGAAACGTTTAATTTATTGGCGATAGATAAGCTACTTGTCATTGTTGACCATCACTTCCTGTTGAAGTGGTTGTGCATGCCTCCAACTAGAGGTATTTCTTGCAGTGGCTGTCCTGACACATTCAACCACCAGCTTAAATCCAACATGTGCCTGTGTGCAAGCAGAAACCCATTATGTGTGGTTATGAAAGTGCCTCAGCCTTAGACTTGCCACAGATTACCAAAGCCAAAAGAAACCTAGACCACCAGATAAGAGAGGCAAAGGTAAGATACATGGCCACTACCCCATGCTGTAGTAAGTGGAAGCATTGGTTATGCTTTGGGTCAAGAGAAGGTTCATACATTCAGAAGTAGGATTTTGGAAGGTGACTGGGTCATGGGACACTCACCTCATTAATGGATTAATCCAGTAATTAGCTCTACCTCTGTATCTCTGCCATCCTCCTTCCTTCCCTCCCTCTTTTTCTCTTTTTTTCTCTCTCTCTGCTTCCTGGCTGTTATTGGGTGCACATCTCTCCTCCACCAGATCTTTCTGCCTTGAAGCCAGCCACACGTGGACAGAAACCTATGAAACTGTGACCCAAAATAAACTTCCCTACATTGTTTGTGCCAGGTGTTTGGTCACAGCAACAGAAGCTAACAAACACAGCATTGCTAATTAATTTCAGGGCTCTTTCCCACTGAGCTCCCTAGGCCTCACAGCCCTTTTCTACACTATACTCTGCAGCTACTGCTGTAGGTTTGAGTTGACACCGGGGTGAACCATTTGCCTTGCTCAGGCCATTGCACACTTGTCATATCCAAGAAAAGAAGCTAGGGCCAAAAACAGTTGATTGACTTCTCCTAGGAAATTTACATCAGGGCTCAGTGCTGATCCATTTGCCTGTCCTACCTTGGCAGAAATCTGGTTTGTAGGATTTATAAATCAGAGTTCCAAAAAGTTTTGTTATCTAATTTAAGTGCTTCTGACACTGTCAGAGGGTTTCTTTTAGAGGGAAGAAAAAGGTTGGGGGCCTTCTTTAGAAAGGGTTATCTGTAATCTATTAGCTCATTGCTCAAGTGCTAAAGAGGTTGGACTGTAAGTTTGAGTTCATGTGGGCCAGCTAACCTGGCTTTTTTTTTTAAGACAGGATCTTCCTGTGTAGTTCAGGCTTGCCTTGAATTCATGACCATCCACCTGCCTGGCCTCTTGAGTGTTGGGATTACAGACATGCACACCCTAGCCCACTCCAACTGTTCTTCAATCACTTTTAAAACCTGTCTCATGTTGGTCAAGTGGGTGTCATTTGGTTCTTCTCTATCACTAGAGAAGCAAGTCTACTAGCACAAAACCATCCAGAGTACTGGAGATCTGACTTCTTCTGTCTTTTCTTTTCTTTCTTTTTTTTTTTTTTGGACAGGATGTCAATATATAGTTCAGGCTGGCCTTGAGTTCTCTCTGTATCTCAGCCTGGCTTGGAACTTGGAATCCTTTTGCCTCAGCTTCCTGAGTGCTGGGATAACAGATGTGCATTACCACACCCAGCCACAAACTTCTTCAGCCATACCACCTTTTACAAGGAAAGGAATAAAGCAAGAAGTCTTACGATGAATTTCTTTTCAATTCTGACAACTTTTATATTATTTTTATATTACATCTCCCGAGTCTTAAATCCTATCCAGATTTGTGAGTTGAGTTGTACCAATAGCCAGTGGGGAATTTTGGACACCATTAGGCAGTCTTTCAAATTCCAATTCAACCTCATCACACAGTGATACCTCATATCATAGTCTTATCTCAAGATCAACTTTTGTCTGGTGTCTTGAAAACTGAGAAAAGGAATCAGAAATGTAATCTCTTCATAATGAGTACATACCTTTTTTTTTTTTTTGTCTTTTTGAGACAGGACCTCGCTATGCAGTTCAGACTGACCTTAAGCTCAATTTTGTAGCCCAAGCTGGTCTTGAACTTGCACTGATCCTCCTGCTTCAGCCTCCCAAGTGCTGGGATTATAGGCATGCGCCACCACGCCTGGCTTGTCTTACCTCCTGTTACAACAGACTAGAATTTGGAAAGATATACCTGAAAGAACTGAGACTTTTCACTTCCTTCTTTCCCATTAGAATGATACACCATCTTCTTGCTTCTTTTATTTCCCTTTAGGCAGTAGGTGTGCGTTTGTGCTCAGATTTCCTGAATCCTTTCAGCAGTAAATATTCCATTCCACAGAGTTGTAACAGGCTCGATAAGGTGCTGTCCTGACAGTAGTCAACTTCTTTGCACAGTTTCTGTGGTGCTTCTAAAGCTGTCAGGGCAGAAGCGTGGTCTTTCGAAGGCAATCTCTGTTTCATCTTTGTGTGTGTTCACTGAAGCAGTGCTGATGCTTTTCTTGGAGATGAGCTGTTGTTGTATCTTAGATCTGCATTTGAAAATTTCACTTTCAAATCAGAAGACCATATGTCTAAAGTAGAATGTCAAATTGAACAGTGTCCGAGACATTCTAAGGGGCGAGTGGAGAAAATAGTGTCTGGCGTCGTTCCTTTGCATCTGGGTCCACCTTGCTAGAGGACAGCAGAGAACCTAAAGAGCACGGTGTGTCCTGCAGAGTTAAAGGATCAGGTTGTGAAGAAAAATGTGAAAAAGGAAGAATCACCAGGGCACTTCTGGCCTAATGAAAGAAACTTAATTTTGCCCAGTTCCATTCTTGAGCCTTTGTGCCACTCTGTAATGTCTTCCTTTGTTCTTGGGACAAGACTGCATACACACATGTGGCAAGAGCTCAGAGAAAGTACAGGCCTGGGTTTGAATGCCAGTGCTGCCACTCCCAAGTCTTGGGAGTTGGCCCCGCCTGAGCTGGTAGCCTCTTCCCCACCAGGTCAGAACTTGTGTCTGGCAGAAGTCCGTTATATACAGAAAGTACCACTGCTAGCACCTAGCACGGAAACAGCCTTTAGGAACATTAGCTGCTTTTCTTCAGTGGGTGGGTGATGGGAAGGTGGGAGCAGGGGTTATTATTCATGTAGCAGTCAAAACTGGCATTATCTTCCAGTACCCAAGCTAGTAAGCAAAAATACTCCCTTCTTAATGTTCTTGTTATTTGACTGTTCTACTGCAAGCTAGCCAAGTTGACTTTTTGGTGCCATTATTTCATATGTTTAGAATGTTCTTAGGTAGTGAAGCTTGTTCAGATTCTGTCTTAAAGGTTCCATTCCTTTGAGTTTTCCTGACTCCCTTGACAGACCTAGTCCAGCCTTTTTCTAGGCCCTCACTGTGCTCAGTGCAGTTGAGAAACCCTATATAATCACTCGTTAGTGCCTTTTTTGAGAACTATTGTGTAACCTTCTCTAATTACGTAGACTGCTTTCTTTGTCTTTGCTGTCCCAGCTTGTTGTTCAATATTTGGCTCCTCTGGAAATTTTTACTGGGTGAATGAATGAATGAATGAATGAATGAATGAATGAATGAATGAATGAATCTACTCCAGGATCCCATGTTTGCGGCCTCTAGAGGTTTGCTTTCTTCTGTTTTGTTTTTTTTTCTTCCCTTTCTCCACCTGAGCACCCTCTCACATAGGCTGATCTGTGGCCTCTCAGCTCTACACTCTGCCTGCCTGTGAATCTCTCAGTGCTTTAATCCAGTGGGTCCAGCATATGGCTGTTTGCATATTCTTATTCATGACATTTTCTTGCACGGTGCTGACTGACATTCTGCAGCCCGTCGCATCTAACGCCTCTGGCCAGCGTTCAAGGCTCCCATCAACTAGCTGTGCAAGGCACTTGCCACCATTTCCTGATATTTCTTCTTCTACCCCAATTACTTAGCACACCCAGCTCATTAAAGTGTTGAGCCTCTGCCTGCATTTTTAAAATTCTCTTTGGCAGATACTTTCCTAGCGCCTACTAAGCAAAAAAGTACTATGCAAAGTGCTTTCTAGGGTACAGAGATCACTAAAACACAACTCTTGGGTTTCAGAAAACCTACACTAGGAAGAAACATATCACTGACTCACTAGTACAGGGCAGACCATGGGAGGTGCCATGACAGAGGTACAAAGCCAGGCTGTTAGATTTTACTGACCAAAAAATCCTGTCTACTTAGGGATTTAGGAAAAGTTCTGTGAGCAGCATCACAGTTGAGACTTTAACATACTATGATGACAAATGGGAGTACCAGTTATTAAAAGGAAAAACAGAAGACCAGGAAAAGAACACATTTGTGTCAAGGAGGGAAGAGGAACACTAGTGAGCAGGGAGTGTGAGCTGTAGGAAGCATGTTCCCAGGGGGCATAGGCAAAGGGGAGACCATTCCTGCAAGACATTTGTTCTGCTGTCTCTGCCCACTGTGGGCTTTGAAATCTTACTCATAAATCTTTCTTCCTGGATACCCTAACATTCAGTCAACCTTAATCAGTACCTACTGCTTATAATTACTGTTTGACTTGTGGGTATACTACATCCATTTACCTCTGTTTATTTCCTATGTCTCTGTGAGCTCCTTGGACAATTAGCTTCTGGTGATCAACACCAGGGTTCCCCTTCTCCTTCTCTACCCCTCCCCCCCCTCTCTTTCTCCCTCTCTCTTCTGTCTTAGCTCAGTACTTAGGAAGGTACCCTTTTCCCTAAGCACTTAATAGGGCCACGGGTCTGCATTCTACACCATGTTACCCAGAAAGGAGTCCTGCCACCAAGAGAGTCCATATTATGATAACTAATAATTATGTAATTATGACCAATTTCACCTCCATATGTCTTGTTTTCTAATTTGTACAAGGGGATTAATAATCCCTTCACTGCCCTCTTTAAATTTGCTAGTAAGGACACATATATGTAGTAACACATTAAACTCTAGTAGCACTATAGAAATACAAGGTTTTAATGCCAAGTGCTTTTTGCATGAGTGAAAGTCTGGAGTAATTTTCCTTCCTGTGTCCCAGCTGCTGAGCACATAGGTGTTCTGCAGCAGGAAGTTACAGTTATAAGTAAATAAATGAGAAACAAAAGAGCCTTTCTTTCTTAAATTCCTCAGATGTCAGACCAGTGCTCCATGACAACCTGGTGGACACTGGCATGATTACCAAGAAATTTGCTACTAGATGAAGCTAAGAATTAGTGATGGTAATTGGTCAGACAGGGCAGGCCCTGGTAATCTGCAGCTTTTTTGCCTCTTAGGCATTTAGGGGTGAGATGAAAAGTGGCCTTGTGTTTCTCCGGGCTGGTCCCCTGGGCAAATAAAAAAGTGTATTATCTGCATCTAGTAGCCTCCAAAGGGTTCTTGTTGGAGATTGACGACCACTGTGCTAAGCCTTTCTTGGTCAGGAGAGTGAAAAGCACTGTCCCAGGGGCTCCATCAGTGATAGGAACCAAAGTTGTCAGAAGGAACCATAGCCATAAAAACATCAACGGAATTGAAAAATGAGTCATTCTCCTCAGAAGCATGAACTAAGCACCTGCCATCATAGGCCTGTGTGTGAGTCACGCGGACTGGGGTGTTTTCCCCCAATTCTCCCTCCTAAGGCCTTGCAGCCCAAAACAGAGTTGTCTTTTTTTCTCTTATTCACTCTATGAAATTTTACAGAGTTGGGGGTCAAACCAAATTCAGACCCCACCTGGGCTCACAGTCCACCTTCCTACAAGAAAGGCTGTTGGTAAAGGGAGTGGGCCTGACAGGTCAGTGTGACTTGTTGTGTAAGGAGAGGTCTCCTGATGGACTGCGTTGCTTGAGGTGAGCTCAGGAATGCTGGGAAGAAGCAGAGTTATGCTTTCCTAGTATTATTTAATTAGGAAAGACTTTGTGATAGAAGTAGCTTAAAGGTGGAGTGGACCTGAGAGGCATGTAGAGTTCCTGAGCAGGAAGGCAGCGAGTGCCCAAGCATGGACATGAGCTCCCAGGCGGGATACTGTTGGCCCCAAGTGAGGGTGGTGAGGAGGAGGAAAATATTCTGAACTTGCAGTAATGATTGTGCAACTCTAAAGACTCTAAAAGTCATTAAATTATGCAAGTTAAGTGGATAAATTGTATAATATGTAAATTATATCTCTATAAAGCTGTTTTTTGTGGCTTTGTTTTTTTTTTTTTTTTTCAATCCACCAGAGAAGTAGGGACAACTCTGACAGGTCTGGGATTACAAAAGGTTAGGAAGACTCAATTCATCCTTTAGAGCTTTGATGTAGAGCAGTGTTAAGACTCACAAAATACAATGGGAAAGGTACAGCATTTTGCACCCAACAAAACATGAGCAAAGGGATATATTGTAGTAGTAGAGTGCCTGTCAGTCTCAGCTGGGCTCCAAGACCGAGTGATGGGGAAAGGGAACCTTCCTCCTGTGTGTTCACTTGACTTGAATAGGAAAGAGGTATGTGTATCTGTCTGGTAGAGAGGTTATATATGAAGGAACAGACCAAGAAGAAAAGAATGTGCAGGCTAAGAGGCTAATTTCCTAGAAGTAGAGAGAAGAGTGGTCACTGTGGGGAGGCCGTGGGCTACCAAATATAGTTAGATAGAAGGAAGAGGCTCCAAGGCTCTATGGCAGAAGAGGGGACTATAATTTACCATTTACTGTGGACTTTATAGAGAACTAGAAAAGAGAAGTTCAAAGGTTCCCAGTACAAAGAAATGATAAATTTTAAGGAAATGGAAATGGTAATTACTCGTTTGGTCATTTTACTTTGTATACATGTATCAAATTACCACACTGTACTCTATAAGTATGTACAATTAATGTATCTATTGAATATTTATTAAAACTAGAAGCAATACATAGTTTATGTCCCTTTGGCATTTTTTTTTAGGTTAAATATGTGGGTGGGAGCATTTTGGCTCTGACTTGTGAAATAGGAAAATGAGGCGGGAGGGGCTTTAGATCTAACTCTCAAGCCTCTGTAGTCCATTCAGATGAAGAGACCAAGCTGGGTGGGGTAGCATAAGCCTATAATCCCAGCATCTAGCAGCTGAGGCAGCAGGATCATGAGTTCAAGACCAGCCTAAGCTACTCAGCAAAACTCTGCCTCTGTCCTTTCCCCAAATTGAGGTACGTGAGACAAAAGAAACCTCTCTTTAAAAGACAAAAGAGTGGAGAACCCAAGAAAGTTCCTTTAGAGCTGTGGGAGAGGGAAGCAAGTCAAAAAGAGGTTTTCTTCAAATGTTGTAGCTAGACCAGAAACCAGTTCTTCACCTTTCTGTTCACTGTCCAGCTCATATTCCCAAATGTTTGTTTTTAGGACATAGTCCGGCGTGGTGAGATCATAGACAATGAACTGGAGGATGAGTTCTACCTCCGACGCCTAGATGCAGGGCTCTTTGTTCTCCAGCATATCTGCTACATCATGGCGGAGATCTGCAATGCCAATGTTCCCCAGGTAGGAGGGGCTTCCTGTGGATCTGTCCGTCTCTGCCTCCTTCCTGGCCACTTGCTTGTGTAGAGATTCTCAAAGAAAGAAATGAGCCACATTTTCTGGAATTTCCTCTCTCTGTGTGGCCCACTTTTTCAGGAGTAGGATGAGGTGAATCAAGAAGCTGTATTCTGGTCTGTCAAAACAAATGTTCCCTTTTCTTTCTCTCCATTTTTTCCCTTTGTTAGATTCGCCAGAGAGTTCACCAGATCCTAAACATGCGCGGAAGCTCCATCAAAATCGTCAGGCATATCATCAAGGGTGAGTTAGGTGCTGCTTGTGTCTGCAGCTTCAGGAGTTGCAGGGTGCTTGCTTCTGAGTCCGCGCCTCTGGTGTCAGGTAGGGTGTTCTGCACAAAAGGATAAGCGTGTCTTCCAGTTCACTGTGTGTCCAAGTCACCTTTGTCACAAGACTAAACACTCACCTAGTTGTTCTCTGCCTCTGACCCTCTAGTACTAAACTTCAAGAATTAAGGTTTAGAAATATTTGCTAAAATTGGGGGGGGCGGGGAATTAAGGGGAAACAAAAACTCCAGCTTCTAACTACATATAATAAAAGGAAAGGAAACAAGGACATGACAAGAAGGAAGTTGAATCATGCAAGCTGGAAAGCCACGAACCTGAGGCAGTGCCGTCGTAGAAAGAGCGAGCCTGTCCTGTGGTGCTTGCCCTGCGTCCCACAGCTGTGTGAGCATGATCAGCCTCATTGATTTTCCTGTGAAAAAGCAGAAATCATGCAAAAGTTATAGGAGGTGCTGCTAGGCGTACAGTGAGGGGGCTTAGTGTTTCCTTCCTTCCCCACCCACACTTTGGAGTCCCCAGCTCATAGGCTTGAATGAGATGACCAAGAGGTCCAGGAAACAGTCCACCCTGAAGAAGCTCAAGGTGTTTGTTAGTGTGAGTATTCAGAAATACTATATGATAGTCGCACTGCTAAAGTCCTGTGGGAAGCCGTGCACAAGAAGTGCTACTTAGCTGACCTACAGGCTAGTGACAGGGCCACTGCAGAAACCAATAGCGTAAGTAACGGCTCAGATGGAAATCTGCTGTCCAGGATAGCCTTCCCAGGCATTACTATGACATCCGTAGTGCCCATTTGAGAGGTGGAAGATGTCATCCTTGGAATCTGCTGTTTTCTTCTGAGAGAGAGGGTGGTATAAAGTGGGCATAGGAAGGACCTGACCCTGCATCCTGCTCCCCCATGGGACCCTGGTCATTCCCCTTGTCCTCTGTGATACATCCACATGAATTCTTCTAGCGTGTCATTCCTTCACCTCCCAGAGGTGTAGCTGCAGTGATTTGCAGCTCTAGCCTTTAAGTGGCATTTACTTCCAACGCCCACATGTTCAATTAGAACTTTTTATTACTCGCATCTCTGCTGTCTTCCATTTAGGCATCTCCCTACGCCTCTATATCTCCATAATCAAAACAGTGATTCTCCAGGAAGGCGAGTATCTTTAGCAGGTCCTTATGCGTAGTAGGTGGGTGTTTTCTTTTTCAGACACTGCCTTCTTACCTGCAGGTGTTCAGAACTCCCTAGGGTGGGGAGCTGACTGGTAGCCTTGGGGACCCAAGCAGGTGGGTTTTCTTCATCTGGGTCTAGACGGGAATCCACATGCCAGAGCAGGGGAGCGGCCTGGGCAGTGCTGCCTTCTGCTCTTCTTTGGCCTCTGTGCAGAGTTTATTACTAGTCTTCCCTGCCTAAGTCCGGCCCTCCAGTTTTCTGGTCCTTCAGGGAGTCCCACCACCTCTGCCTCCAAACCCCACTCAAAGCTCTCTGTTCTCCATCTGCTATTCCTATCCTGGCACCTTGTTTATTTCTTTCTGAGCCCTTGTCACAATCAATAATTGTTTTTATTTATTCATTTGTTCTCTCCTACGTTAAAATGTAAGTTCCCTGATGTAGGAACATTGTCTGCCTTGATCACATGTCTCCTCATCTCCTAGAGTAGTCAGGCTTATAATGGAATCAATAAATGTTTTAAATATTGTTGAATTAAATCCTTTTCTTGTATGAGTTTAACTTGGCCGATGTTTCTTAAGACTTCTCAGGGCTAGTCAGATGTGCTGCCAGGTCCTGGACTTCACAGGTGTCGCTGGCACCTGCCTTCTGGGAGCATGGCTGTATCATTGGCACTCCACAATTCAGGCAGAATGAAGTGCACAGGCCAGTGGCCACTTGGCTGGCCTTGCTCAGGGCCAGGGTCAGGTCCTATGCTCAAGATTTGGGGATGACTAAGTGAGATCCCCATCCTTGCAGTGTTCAATCTAGTAATTACTACATGCTAAGTGCTGTGTTAGAGTTGTGAACGGTATGTTCAGGGGCATCAGGCAACAGTGCAGGTAGAGGAGGGCGTGGCTAGGATAGTATCTCAGCGGAGGTCTGTTTGAGGGAGAAGCACATCATAGACAGGAGCAGAAGTCCGGAGGCAGGCAGGTTTCAGTGGCCGTGGTGGAACAAGGATGTAATACTGGTCTGGTAGGGGTATTGCCGGGCAGGGCTTATGAGTTCTGTAAGGTACTCGGTAAGTTTGGGACACAGGTGGTGACCTGGATTCCTTTGCTGGCCATCATGCAGGAGAGACGCCAGTTAGAGGCCCTGGAAGTCGTTGATAGCGATGTTTAAAGCCAGGAAATTGAACACCATTGCTCAGGCCGTCAACATGAAAGAGAATTCTGTACAGATGGAGGCTTAAAATAAAAGATTTGACACAAGCCCTGCTCTGACACACCAGAGAAAGCTGGATCCTATGCAGAGGTGCTGTCTTTGAGAGCAGTCCCTGAACCTGAGGACCCTCAGTGTCAAGGTCAGAGGGCTGAGGCTGAGGTAGGGTTGGAGCTGGGCTCTGCAGGTCCTCTTAGAAGCCCATCTGCTCCTTCCCCTCCCCCGCCATTCCTTCCATCAAAACCTGAAAACAAAGCCTCATAAAACAACCAGCTCATCAGCCTGTCCTCTTTGATTTTAATTCTGTTTTTCGGTTTGGGTTGCTTCCCTTTTTTTATTTTTTTAACATACTAATTAGATGCAAGCTTTTTTCTTTGATTTTATGGCCTACATATTTCCTAAGTTTTGCAGCGAAATGACAGCTGATGTATCCCTCGTGGTCTCAGGAAAGCGCTGATGAGGCAAGCCCAGCAGGGGCCTTTTCCCAGGGTTCTCAACCCCCTTTCTTTGGTTTTCCTCCCTCCTTTACTGTTGGGGGTGCCACAAGAACAAGAAATAATTGATGGCTCATTAAAGTCCCCCTTTCCACAGACTGCTTATTTGCAGTCTTCCCCAGAGCAGGCAGCTGCTCTTGGCTTGAGGACTGGGTTCGCACCAGAACCAGGGTCCAAGGACTGAGAAACCCATACAGAGAATAGCAGTGCAGACCAGGGCTCTACCGCAAGGACAGCTCTAGTCCTGATTGATCTCCCTGGTGCCTGGCACTGTTGAGCAGGGAGCATGGTGAGGTGGGGGCCCAGGCTTCTCTGTGTAATGCCGAAATCCAGGAGCCCAGCAGTAGAGTGGCCTTCGCTGAGCACCTGCCGTGTGCGAGGCTTTTCATATCCATTATCTCTGATCCCCCAGCAACCCTAGAAAGAGGATGATCTCCATTTTTCAGATAAGGAAATGGAGACTCCCTGAGGTGAAGTGGCATCAGCCACATCAGTAGTGGTGTTAGAAACCAGGTTCAAATGCAGACAAAAGCATATACAGTAGAACTTTCCTAACTTGTAGAAAAGAAAGGTCCAGCTGTGTTGATTGGCTTATGTAGGTCTATAGGCTCTAAAGAAGGAAAAGAAAATCCAAGGCATCCACCACAGCTAGCCTGCATCACAGGGGCGTAGGTGGGCTCCTGAGATGACGGAGGCACACTTAGGAGACTCCGTCCCCAAGGGACTTATGATCCCCTCATATGGAGTGAGCTAAGAGGAACTGGAAAATCTTTTTTGTTGTTATGGTAACTTGTTACATGAAATTCACCATTTTAATCACTGCAACCATCATAATTGTCTCCTCATAGAACTTTTTTCATCTTGTAAAACTGAAACTGTAGACCCATTAGCACCAAGTCCATTTCCCACTCCCTGCATTTCCAGGTAGACTCCATTTGATTTGTTGTCTCTCTGACCCTAAGGAATGAGGTGGCTTCATGAGGCCCATGAACGATGGATACATAAGTGAGTGCCATCTCCATGGATATGGCTCAGGAACTATGATGTGGGAGCAGTTCTTAGTAGAAACAGTTGTGTCTGGGTTTATGGTGAAAACCCCTAAGTGTTCTCGTAAATGTGTTCTCCACTGGTGACAGTTGCCAGACTACAGAGGAGCCAAGGAACAGTCAAGGCATTTGCAGAACAGAAGGTCTCTGACTCAAAACCCTTTCAGAAGGTGAAAAGAATGAGCAATGACTTCCCAGTGCTTTCAGAAACTGGCCTGTGGTTCTTTGGTGTGGTGCCATGCCGGCCCCACCCCGGGGCATGCTGAGATGGACTGAAACTGGGTGTGGTGGCATGTGCCTGTCATCCCAGCACTTGGGAGACTGAAAACAGGAGGATCACTCCGAGTCCAGTCTGTGTAGTAAGACTCTATAGACCCTGCGCTAAATACATAAAAAATAAAATAAAAAGCTATAGAAGCTGAGAGAATTAATCTCTTATCGGCATGATTGGATATGTGTGCCTTGCACCAAATATTGGCCACAACCCTTTGGAGAGAAAAAAGGATCACTGACCCTGAACATCACATCCCATTCACTGAAGAGAGCTCTGGGGAAAGCTGCCTAGTGAGGGGGTATATGGAGGAGGGAGGAAAGGGATACCTTTTGGGAACCAACCACCCATGATGAACTGTGGAGTCTGCCATGAGGTGACCTGGATTTCAGGCTGCACCCTGACACTTCCTAGTTGTGTGGCCCTAGGGCAATGATGGCAAGTCTTTTAGAACTTTCAGTGACAGCCCTCTGTGGCACGGGTTTGCCACCACTACAACCCTAAAGCAGCCACCTGCCCTGACTGCAGCGTCTGCCTGCAGAGTGCAGAAGGCCATAGTGAGAATAACTGAGTTACTGCATGTAGGGGTGTATCCATTAACTGGCCCTGGCAAAAGCCAGCTGGGGGTGGCCGTCTTTGTCACCAGGATGAGTTTCCAGGTAATCCACTAGTGGAACAGGAATCCACCAACCAGCAGCAATTTCTGCATCTCTCTGTATCCATGTTAGTAGATACCATGCGTAAGCCTTAGCTTTCTCCTCTGTGAAGAAGCAGTCCTAAAATAAATACTGTTTTGAGGAAAGCTCTGTGATTACAAATGTATTTAGGCAGTTGGGACCAAGTACATACTCAGTATGTGGAGTAACTTCCTTTCTCGCCTGGCCATGACTATGGGTTGGCACCCAGGCCACACTCTTAGTGGCCCTGAGGGTGGACAAGTGTCAGTGGTGCTGCAGGAAGGAACTTGATCCTGTTTGCACCAAGAGGCTCGCTCCTCTTTTAAGTGCATTTCATTTGAAGGACAGCCCAGATGGAATTATACCCCACAACCTGGCAAAATACTCTCCTCCTAGAGAAGTGTAACTTTTAAACCTTCCAAGTTCATTGTCAGTGTTAAGGCCCCTTTGGATCTTCCTTTCTCATTTATATTTTGTGGGCTTTTATATGTCTTCTGGGTTTTTAGTACAAATATACTAACAGTTCTATACCTTCTCCAGCTTTTCCTCCCACCCTTTGTAAAGGTGAGTCTTATTTCAGGCCTTGGGTTCAGGTGTCTGACCCAGACTAGATCACTGGTCCAGGTTCTGGCCCTGGAAGACAGTTTGCCTGTCACCGCCCCATGTGTCCCCTCCCTTTTCCTCTTAACATAAACAGAACAGCTTGTATTTCGTGTCTGAACAGTAAACCTCCTGTCTGAAGTTTGCCTTAATATTTATGCGTTCAGCACTGCTGCCTATTTTTGAGCTCCATCAAAGGCTTTATTATAAGAGCATTTGAAAATGCTGGAGAAGTAGAGAGGGGAGTTGGTATGTGTGCCGTCTCCCTCACTCTCTAGCCCCTCACCCTTAGCCCCCTCTCCTCCTGCCCTCTTTCCTCTGTTACTCTCCCCTATCCTGTAGCATCTCGTTTTCTTCTCTTACACACACACACACGCACACACACACGCACACAGGCACACACACACAAGGAGCAAAGAGCAGTCTTCCCCAAGACCTCTGGGAGAAATCTGTTCAATATTTATAAACCACTGCAGAAGCTATAATAACTAAAGGTAGCTGGTACAACCAAGATATGCTCCAAATAGAGGTCTGCTCTAGAAACAAAGACTGAGCCCAGAGGGGAAGGTGGAGAGTGAGGGGTGGACTACACTACTGTGGGTTGTAGGGGCCACAGACATGCTTTGGGCTTTGCTCAGTGAATGGCGGGATACCTGCCTCTGTGTGTGTGTGTGTGTGTGTGTGTGTGTGTGTTTCTAGGCATTAAACCAGGATCTTCCCACTGAGCTACATCCCCAGTCCCTTTTTGCAACATATATATATATATATATATATATATATATATATATATATATATATATATATATATATATGTGTCTTCTCACTGAGTTATATAGGCTGGGCTCAAACTTGGAATCCTGCTACCTTACCACACCTAACTCACAATCCATTTTCTTTTTTCTTTTTCTTTTTTTTTGTTCAGGGTCTCACTACTAGATCAGACTCAGAGTGATCTGCCAGTTTACAGCCTCCCAAGAGTTGGAATTACTGGTGCGCACCACCATGCCCAGTCTCAGTCAATGTCTCAGGGCACCCCAGAGAGTAGGGCCAGCACAGCACACCCGGGGATCAAACCCCTGGTCCTTGCACCCACTTGCACTTTAATCTGCTGAGTTATTTGGCCGGCCCTTCACAGTCCATTTTCTGAGGGCTCTGCCAACTCTAATACTCAGTGACCTGGCTAAGAGTGTGGCCCCAGCTAGCTCACCACACATCTGCCCCAGCCACTAAAACCCTTCACCCCCAGTGGGGCCTCTATAGAGTCTGACCTAGATGAGGGCATTACAGTCCGGTGCTTACCGGCTGGGCTGCTCTGAGGTGCTAGAGCAGGAGTTTGCCCGGGCTGGGAAGCAGGCAGGATGGGCTGTTGCTTAGGGAAGAAGATGCCGCTGCAGACCAGCTCCACCCAGTGATGTTCGGGTGCTCTTTTCCACTGCTCATGGCTAGACACAAGTCTAGGTTTGAGTCCCAGCCCAGCTTAGACATAGCCAAGTCACTTTAGGCTCTCATAACTCAGCTCCCTCTGCTGTGAGTAGGGTTGGTGTTCTTTGCCTTGCCTCTTGCGGTAGAAATTAAGTGAGGAGCATCTATAGCATCTGGCACACAGGCAGCTCCTCCTGTTCCCCCTCACCCTATGCAGCCCCATCCAGATCTGCTCTCTGCCTGTGCAGAAGTAGAACAGGCTATCCAGCTTCCTGTGGCCGGACTGACCGTGGAGACACCCAGAGGCTGCTGCTGTGAACAGCGAGACCCATGTTCTCCCCAGGCCTTGGCGGAGGTGGTTCAGCAGGCAGACTGGTTGCCTTTGCTCTGTGCATTCTAAGATTAGGTCCCTCTGGGGAGGCATGCTTTACTGTTGGAAAATCACTGCCTCAAAGGATCTGACTGTTTCTCTACATCCCCCCACCCGCTCTTGGGTCTGAGAAGACATTAGGAGAGCAGAGTGTTAGTTCAATCCATTAAGACTCCTGCTTCCAGACCGGGCCTCTGGGAGTATTAAAGGCTCTGATGGTCATTTCTCTCTCTCCTGGGGCAATGATGCTATCACTTACCAGTGAGTAAGAGATGCATGCCACTTAGACACAGCCCAGAGCCACTCCAAGGCTCCCCTCCTGTTCCCCCCTCACCTGGCCCCCTTTCTGTAACTAGGGGCTGCAACAGGAAGCATCACAGTCATTTGCTGTTGGATGTGATGGATGGGCCTAAGAGAGAAGAATGATTTCCAGGGGGGAAGATGCACAGCTGGCACATGTCTGAATTGCAAGTCCCACTTTCCAACACACGTGCAGAGTAATAAAGAGGAAGGAGAAGTAACAGGAACAAAATTTGGGGAGGGGGGGCTCCTTCCTTCTCTCTCCCCAGTTTTTGTCTGATCTGCATTAACAGATGTTTTATTATTCAGAAGCCTCACACCCTAGAGTTCTCCTTATTCTGTCCTATGCCCAGCCAGGAAGAATCCGTGGGACAGAAACGTAGGCAGAGAGCATGTTCACCATGCCTGCTGCCAAGTGGCCCCAGGCAGGCTCTGCTGGGAATTCAGCTGCGTGAGGTCAAAGCCCCAACCTTTGGAAGAGGGGATAAGCAGAGGAGGGTCCAGAAGTGAGGTCCATGTGTGGCTTGGAGAAGACACCTCTTGAGATCGCCTACAAGGACAAGTGGAATTTCCCCAAGTGACATTGCCTATCAGTACATAGGAGGAAACGAATGTTTCTGGAACATCTATTATTTGCCAGGAGCCCTACACCCACTTTCAGAAAAGCCCAGCTGAGGTCATTTAAGATTGTGAGTCAGGGGCAGTGAGGAGAACCCCTCCCACCAGGTTTTTGTACCTGTTCCTAGGAGCCACTGGAGGAAGCCAGGGCCACCTGTTTGCTCCTCCCTCTGCCCTGAAATGGGTGGTGCATTATTTGGGTGTCCTTATGAGGCTGATAGAGAATATTACTAACTGTGCTGGGATAACAAGGCAAACAAAAGCTTGTTAAGCACTTTAGAACTCTCCAAAAGTGCCTCCCCTGTCAGTCTCTCATCTGCCTCTTCTCTCAGGAACTCCTCCTGCCTCCCCCACGTGCCCTTCACTCCTACACTCCTCCTCCCACTGGAGACTGGGAGGGTTCCATGCCTCTGCCTCTCGCTGACTCCTTGGACTGTGCTTTCTTCCTCACTTATCCCTAAAAATACCTCATGTTGGCAGCCTGTGCCACCGAGCCCTGGCTTGTTGGTCCAGACATCCATTCCTTGGAAGGATCCGGGGCTCGTGTCACTTTCCCACTACTTGCCATATTCTTGGTATTTCAGCATCCACGTCCTTCTCACTGCATTTTCAATCTGTCCCTAAGTCAGTCCTGTTGGGCCTTCCTTCAGAGTGCATCAACAAGTCTGCCGACTTGGTGCCAGACTTCTCTTTTACCCTCACCCTTCAGGCTTTCCTCACATACCTGCTAGTAAAGTTCAGATCCTGTCATTGGTCTGCCCAGAACCCCTTCAGATCTCTGTCCTGGGGCCCAAGGCCCCACACCATCTGAACACTGCCCTTTCCCCTGCTTGGGCTCTGGCCACACTGGCCTCCTTGCTACTCCTCAGAGCCCTGCACTTCAGGCCTCGTGTCCTCCCACCTAGATCACCCCATGCTCACATCCTCCAGGGTTATGATATGCAAGTTTCCCTTCTCCCTGTAGCTTCTGCAGCCACCCTGTATGTCTATGTACGTGGTGTTCGTTAACCCGCAGTAGGAAGCAGGCTGTGCACAACAGAGATTTCTATTTTGCTTATTACTGTATTCCCACTGCTGCAGCTACTGGTTCTCCCACCTGAGTGCACATCAGCATATCAGCATCGCCTAGAGGACTTGGTAAACCCAGGCTGCAGCTGGGTGGGGCCAGGAATGAGCACGTTAGTCAAGTTCTCACAAAATGCCAATGCTGTGGTGAGGGCTCCATGCCGAGAGCCACATACCTAGAACAGTGCTTGCCCTGTAACCACCTGTCTTGGCCCATTTTGTTCCACTGCAACAAATACCTAAGCCTGGGTAATTTATAAATAGAAACTTATTTCCTTACAATTATGAAGATTGGGAAGTTCAAATCAATGTGCTGACTTTTGGTGATAGGGCCCAGCTAATTCTCTGGGGCCCTTTTGAGAGGGTTTCATCCTGTTGCATGGGGAATGGTTGTCAGCATAAGTTTGGGGAGGGAATGGATGAGGGGTGAGGAAGGGGACAGACCTGAGCACAGGAGCAGAAGAGGACTACTACTTTTCCCTAAGACCTCCTAAGCCTGATCAAGGAGCCCACCACCCAAGGCTGCTGCCCAGGAAACTGTCACCAGCGTGAGAGCAGCCCACATCGCACTGGGATCTGGGACTTGGCCTCCGTGGGCTGCATGCTTGGATCTACTCACCCTGTGCTTGTCTCCTTAGAGTATGCAGAGAATATTGGGGACGGCCGGAGTCCGGAGTTCCGTGAGACGGAGCAGAAGCGCATCCTGAGCCTGCTGGAGAACTTCTAAGGGCCCTCAACTCTGCAATGGGCTCTACCAGCGTCCCTCTCACAAACTGTTTTTATGTAGCTCTGTATGGCTTCAGATAAATTAAAGCTAGTTTTGGTAACCCAGGGCTGGCGGTCTTTGTGCGCAGTGGCCCCTCTAGCCTCACTGCGCTGTCATGGCTGTGTCCCCTACACATGTGAGGAAGGCAACAGGCTCCACACAGCATGGTAGCATCACCACTCTGGGTTCCCTGGTGTGTACCTCAGAGAAGTGAGTGGGCCTGGCCTATGAGGCTCCCCAGACTTCCAGGGTAACATGACTGGGCCAGGTGTGTGATGTGAGGCATCTGCCCCTGGGCTTCAGCTCCTGTAAGAGGCCAGCCACACATTATATTCCCATGGTATATGGACACAGAGGATTAGATATTCTGCACCCCATCTGCAACTTCTGATAATTATCCTTTACATCACTCATTAAGTAGCCATTGTGTCATCTCACATTGTCATACAAAGGGTAGGCATGGCACAGTAAGGTATTTTGAGGAAGAAGTCATGGTCACATAACATATTGCAGTACATCTGTTATAATCACTGTTTTATTTATATTATGGCTGCTCAGCCTGCCCTGGGGGTGGGGCTGGCGCAGCATATGGGGCTGGGGATTGAACTGTGGTCCCTGGGGTTGCCTAAGCTTACCTAAGCAGGTGCTTTAGACCACTGAGCCATGTCACTGGCCCCTATAATCAGTTATTGTTGTTAATCCCTTACTGTGTTTAATTTACAAATTAGACTTCATCATAGTCATGTATACAGAAAAAATAGTATATACAGGGGTTCAGTTCTAGCCACAATCACAGGGGGCAGGTTGAGGGGTGTCTTGGAATGTATCCCCACAGATCAGAGAGGACTGAACTGAGCTTTGGCCCTGCCACTGGTGATGGTTTAAGTCCCCATGTGATTCCAAGCACTGGGGTGAGAACCACTGCTTTAGGTAGAAAGGCCTTGGGTGCGAATCTCTGCTGACCATCGGCCAGCACAGCACTATTGGGGAGTGAGGCTCCCACCTCTCTTAAGTCTCCCTGTGTCTACAGAATGCGGTGATCGCACCCATGTGGTAGTCATGAAGACAAAGTGCGAGCTAAGCAAACTGACCAGGGACACTGTCCCACACATGTCTGGGACTTTAGAAGTACAGTCTCACCACCCTGAGCCGCTGCTGGTGTTTCCTCATCAGCCTTGAAGAGGAGCATCTCCACAGGAGGAGCAGGCAGAGAGCAAACCTTGGAGATAGTGTCTCATTCCAGCCAAGTGCAGAGACAGACTGGCCAAAGGGACAGTGGGAATGCCACTCCCCAGGTGAGGCTGTGGCCAACACTGCTGCTCAGTAGGGACACTCACCACTCCTAAGGGACAGGACTTGAAGTTGCCATGACCATCAGCCAGCGCCATGCCGGAGTAAGATGGCACCTGCTTCATCCTGGGTTGGGGTCTCATGGTTGGTTTGGTTTCTTTTTTTTTTTGCGGGACTGGGGTTCAAAATCACTATCCTTAGACTTGCCAGACAGGCACTTGTGCCACGTAACTATCTCCCCAGCCCCGGTTGGGGTCTCATGGAAGAGCCAAGGAGGCCAGTCCTCCCCTCGGGCCTCTGACTAAGGTGTGTGTCCGGTGGAGCGACCCCTTGGAATCACATGGCTGAGCCATCACATTTGGAGCCTGTTACTTTTTATTTGCTGTGGCTGTCAGCCCCACATGCACCGCCTGCTCCATACTCTGTCCTTTCTAACTGCAAAATAGCCTGCTGGTGCGTTCACCACTACCACTACCACCACCACCACCCCACTCTCCCCCCCCCCCCCCCACTGCAGAAAGTGGTTTTGGAGGTTAACTAATACCTCTGGGTCCTGCAGCCGATAAGCCTCAGGACCTGTGTTCAAATCAAAGCAAGGTAGGTCTATAAGATCTGCAGCTATGCAGGCCCTGTGCTCCACCACCCCCACCCCCATCCCCTGCCGCCACCCCTATCTGAAAGACGATCTCGGATCACCGGCTGACATAATGCTTCAGTCCACCCCTTAATGACTTAATGAATTCGCAGACCAGAGCATGGCCACATGTAATCTGTAGAATGATGGATTTTTCCAGGTGAAGCTGGAACTTTAGAGATCATTACTTCTTCACTGGTATTTTCTTTTTAAATGTTACTGGTTTTTTAACCAGGCAATGCTTGCGTACAGCACAGAAGTTCAGAAGTTACTAAAAGAGGTGGGGGGAGATAGCTCCATGGCACAAGTGCCTGCCTGGCAAGTGCAAGGTCGTGAGTTCGAACCCCAGTCCCACCAAAAAAAAAAAAGTGAACGATGCAGAAGTGACTAAAAGAAAGTGCAGTGAGGAGTCTCCCTCTACCCCTGCCTCCCTGTCCCTGAAGGCAGCCTCACCCTTCCAAAGTTCTCTCCAGCTTTTTCCTAGCCCTGGATGTTAGGCCAGGCTTTTCCACAAGCACATCCCCAGCTGGCACAGGGAGGGGGCTGAGGAGATCTCCAGGCTTCTTGCTCCCTCGAGCAGCTGTGAGGATTGCCAAAATCCCTCTGCTAAAAACATTGGAGCCCTGCCCCATTGTTTCACAAGTGAGGAATGATCTTTCTCCTGGTTTCAAGGGCAGGAGGAACATGAGCTGTCATGTCTGGGATCCAGAGGTTAAGAAATCTTGGATACATGATAAGGAGAATGCAGAAACCTCTGCCTCTAACTCTTAACAGCTTGTGTCCAAGAGGACCTTTTCAATACAAGGTGCAGACCAGCGCTGGGCCCTGGGCTGAGGCCAGCTGAGCTGCTGTCTGCTTCTCTGAGCAGCCCACCCCGCAGCAAAACCTCAGGACTCCATAAACCTGCCTTTGCGTAGTGGGGCTTTTTGGTTGGCTTGCGGGTATTTTGTTTCGTTTTTGCTTTACCAAGATAGAACCCAGGGGTGCTCTACCACTACATCCCCAGCCCTTTTATGAGCCAGGGTCTTGCTAAGTTGCTTATGCAACATTAGCCAGGATTTCCTCAGACCAAGTGAGGGCTTCATTTTCTACCTCCTTCACAGCTTGCTGCTCCCCTTGGGGTTGGTCTGCCTGGATCCAGGAGCGGCAAGATGGGCCATGTCTGATTGAGTGAGATTTGCAAGCAGGCTGCATCCCTTCTCTATCTGGGGGGCTGTGTTGTCAGGGAGGCTGGAAGGCACCCTTCAGTCAACCGGTGCCCAGGTGGCATCTTCTACCATTACCAAGAGCGTCGATTTTGTGTCGACAGGGAGATGAGACGTGCTTTCCTAAAGGCAAGACTTCTTGATGAGATTTTCTCCCGTGGCAGCAGAGGTAGAGGCAGACCCACATTGTTCAATCTGTCTTGTTCCTTGGTACACATGGAAAGTGCTTGGCATCACAGCAGTGGGCCTTCGTTATCCGTGCCAGGAAAAATGGCAAACAGTCCTCCAGTCACCTTTTCCTTGATTGGGTAACATATGCCCTTGGAAGAAAAACTTCTGAAGGTATGTAAGGTTGTACAATGCGCAAATCTCTCTGCCAGATGTGTCTCCTGCCGCCCACCCCCTCCCTAGAAGCAGCCACTGCTAATTAGCTGAAGCAGCCGTTCCGAGGTGGTCGTCAGTGCTTTCAAGTGGATAAGAGAGTTTTTTAACACAAAGGTGGGCATTTGATAATTCTCCCTTCCACACCTTGCTTTTTGCTCCACATCCCCACCACAGCACTCACAGTTGTCCCCTCTCCTTTAATAGCTGAGCTCTATTGCAACACTGTTCTGTAATTTAGTTAATCGCGTTAATGGACATTTGGGTTGTTTCCGATCCTGGCTATTACAATGCCGCAGTGAACATCCTTGTATGGAACATCATTTCACACATGTGTGAGTTTAAATTCCCAAGTTGAATTGCTAAGTCAAAGAGAAGGTGCTTCTTTCACTGGTGTGACTTGCCACATTGCCTGCCGCCCATCAGTGGTGCGCACTGCATCTGTCGCCACCCAGGAGGCTTTTGCCTCTGTAGGTGAGCACTGTCCTGAGTGCCATGTTGATCTGCCCTTCTCTTACAGTGAGGCTAGGCCAAGCTGTGTTTTATTTTGTCTTTTTTTTTGTACCAGGGATCGAACTCAGGACCTTGTGCCTGTCTAGCAGGCACTTAGGCAGCTGAGCTGTCTCCCCACCAAGCTGTCTTTTAGAAGAGTGGCTATGTTGGGCATGTGCTGCACCAGCTAATATTCACAGAGCTCTTCCCCCAGCGAGTTCTTCCAGCCCTTGTCCCTCCAGGGACCTCCAGTTTCAGCTGCACTTCACAGATGAGAGCATCCATGGTGTGCAATGGCGGAGCTGACTCGACCTCCAGGCCACACTGCCTTCCACCTGGAGGGGTTCCAGGGAAGGTGGAGGGGGTAGCACAGAGCTCCCCAGAGGGAGGGCACATGGAGTTGTGCAGATGACCCCAGAAGGTGCTCTTCCCCACTGGGCCTGGCGCTCTCAGTCCTGTTGCCTCTGCCAACCAGCTCCATCCAGGATCCCCCTGAACCTGCAGCCCAGCTTCTGGGTCACTGAGATGTCCACACTCGTGCGATCTCTGAGGGGCCATCTTGGGGAGTCCTGCACACGCCTGCCAGCCTCTGTGGCCAGCTCAGAGCACTACCTAGGTGTCTTGGTTACCTTCCTACCACTGAGATACAGTACCCGACAACTACAAACCAAAGGAGGGAAAGTTGATTTGGGCTCATCGTTTGTCCAGCTTTTAGCCTGTGGTGGGCTGGCTCCAAGGCAGAGCGGTGTGGCAGAGGGGAAACAGCTCATGGCATGGCAGAAAGCAGTCATCAAGGGAGGGAGGGAGGGAGGGAGGGAAAAGAAGGAAGGAAGGAAGGAAGCTAGTTCCTGCTAGGCCATGCCCCCGCAGTCTGCCTCCTCCAACTAGGTTCCACCTTCCAGCATCACATTTAGCTGTAAACTGATCAGTGGACTAATTCAGTGGTGAGTGCCACACCCCCGTGTCCCCCTGACCTCCTAGAGGCCCCACTTATGAGCACATGAGATTTTGAGAAACATCCAGATATAAACCCTAACACCAGGAATCACCCACCACCCATCCCTTAATCATCCACTGAGGAGCCAGCATAGCTGCTTGGAAAACAAAACAAATGTGTAAGACAGCACCTTATAAACAGTGCGTAGAATGGTCAGCAAGCAGCAAAGGAAGGTACCCAGCCATAGAGCTAAGGAGTGAGAGGGGCTGACTGTAGGTCACACGGTCTGGGAAGCCCCCACCCCTTTTAGTACTGGGGATTGAACTCAGGGCCTTCACTCTAAGCTACATCCTCATCCCTTCTTTTATTTTTCATTTTGACATGGGTTCTCACTGAATCACTAAATTACCCAGCCTGAGGTTTAGCTTTCAATTCGCATCAGCCTCCCGGCTACCACTAGGCACGAGCTACCACTCTGGCTTGATGAGGTACCTTTACACCTGAGCTAAGCTGGGTGTAGTGTCAAGGGATCAAAGAACTGGAGGCAGAGGGGACCAAGCAGAAGTACAGGTGCAAAGGCCCTGGGGCAGGGACAGAGAGCATCATTCTCCAGAAAGTAGCCCAAAGGGGCCAGAGTAACTGGACTCACCGAAAGGCAAAGGCTGGTGGGAGCTAAGCCAGTGAGGCAGGCAGAAGCAGGAGGAGCTTTGAGCACATGAAGGATGATGCCTTTGACTTCTCCATGAAGGCTGCACTGGGGGGGGGCCAGGCAGGAAGCATAAAAAGCCAATAAGAGGCTCTCTGGGCCCAGGAGGGGCATCAGTATTGCAGGCCAGGGAAGGCAGTGAGGCGGAGACAAGGTCTAGGGCTCTCTCTGGTGAGGTGAGGAAGCCTCCCCAACACTGCAGGCTGGAGCAACTCGTGGCCCAGCAGGGCCAGGTGGAGCCCTGGAGAGCTGCTCAGTATATAAATATCTTTAATGAATAAATAGAAGTGCTTTTAGGGCTGGCGGAGTCGTATCATTTCCACCTGCCATAAAATTTCATTAGAAGCAGGCGCTGCAGGGGAGAGGAATGGCTGCGATAAATCTCCCCGCCCACCCTCACCCTGCCTCTTCCTGAGCCCACTCAGCCCCTCCTTGGAGAGTCCCAGGGCCCAGGAGAGTCGAGTCCTTCTCTGCCCTTCCCACACACTCGCACAGGCAAGAGGTAGCATGTGGCTTGTTACTGACAACCAGAGGCCTCGCTGTCCTCAGCTAAGAAACAGGTTTCCAGCATCCAGTCGCAGCTAGAGCTCCCGAGATGAGCTGAAAGCAATGTTCAACACAGAGCAGTTTCTGGCCTGGCAGAGCTGGGGCAAGCATCCCTGGGAGCATCCAGCCTCCCTGTGAGCTAATGGGCCCCAGGAGAGCAGGTGACTGTCCTAAGATCCCATAGGACCAGAAGCTTCAGGCCTCAGGAGCTACCATAGTGGTGGCTGTGGGCTTCAACGCCAGCTAAATACCTGCCTGTACGAGCACTGAACGTGCACCAACTCGCTGCAGCCTGGCATTAGCCCATTTTGCAGATTAGAACACTGAAGTCCAGAGAGAACAAGGATCTGGACTACCCCGTCTGAGCCAGATAACACCCACATCTCTGCAACTACAGCAGCATATTCAGGTTTTTTTTTCAAGGATAGCAGGGCTGGGATCCTGTATTCTTACGCCCATAAATTATCTAACTGTGTGAGTCTTTCAGAGGACTTATCATGGAAAATTCCCTGAGTGACAACTCTACCCATCTCTGAACTGAAGGACGCTGATCCCAGCATTCATGGCATCCCTTGTGGCATCTTCCATAATTGCTGCACCCTCTTCCATTTTTCCAAATGAGAAAAAGAAGCATAGAGGAATCAAGGCATTTGGCTAAGGTCACACAGCTGTGCCTCTTCTGCTGGCAGGGGACCCTTCTCCTCCCTCTTTGTCCCCACCGCCACGTTCCCTTAGCCAGTGGGTGCGGGGCCAGAAAGCCTGACCAAATGGACAGGCCAGCTGGCAGCCTGCCTGGGTGCACAGTTATCAGTTAAGCTCATTAAATGGCCGTGACAGGACAAGGCCCGGGCCAGCTGCCTCCCTCCCTGCCTCACTGCAGCCCTCCTGGGAGCAAAGCTGGGGGACGGACTCCTGCTCTTAGCAGCTGCAGCAAAAGTCTCTGTAACTGGGGGAGATTAAAAGAGGCTTGGAACAAACTCCGGAGGCTGATCCTCCTCCCTCTGGCCCAGTGGACTTGCAGGCAGTGCCCAAGGCAGGCGGCCCAGTTCCCACCCTGCTGCTCCCTGGCCATGACCCTGAGCAAGTCACCACCTCGCCTCTATTTCCTCACCTGTACAGAGAGGAATGGTCCTCCCAACACTGTTCACGGTTCAGCCCCACAGCAGGCTGAGGCATGCGTGGTTATGCCGGTGCCGACTGGCCATAATCAGCATGGCCAGTGTCTGTTTCTGTTTGTGTTTTCTTGTTCAATGCCTCACTCCAGGGTGAGCACATTCTCCTTGACCTGTGCCTTCCAGAACAAATGACGCCATCCTCGAAGTTGTCACTCGAGCCACAGCCCCACAGAGTGCACACTGTGCTCCAGGAGGCTGGGGAGCCAAGCCAACCTGCCCGGCTGTCCACCTCTGCTCCCGGAGGGCCTAGGCCTCATCCATGTGTGGCCTCTGTCTGTGCAGAGCTGTCCCTCTGACCCCGCCCCTTCCTTCAAGCTGGTTCTAGACTCTATTCTGCCCTCCTAGGACACAGGAATGCAGTGTTGCCCTCCTGGGGGAGACAAAGGCAGACAACCAGCCCTTAGCAGGGCCTGACGGGCAGAGGCCCCCAACCGGCCCCCACCAGCTGAGGCTGGGCTCTCTGCAGCCGCCCACAGAGGCACTGGCTGTGCCTCCTCCTCTTCTTCATGGCACTGCCCAACCAACCTGGGAACTACATGCTGTGTGTCTTCAGCAATTGCTTCTGAGCACCTACTATGTAGCAGGCTGCGTGCCAGGAAGACACATGGCTCCCAGGCTGCCACCTTCTGTGAGGTGACTTGAGATAGTGGGAAGAAAAGGGAGGGCAGCTGGAAGGAAGGCGAACCCTTGGTCCTGGATGGTCAGGAAAGCCTCTCTGGTGGGGATGGTGGAGGTAAGCCTAGACCCAGGAGCAGAGCAGGGGAGTGGGAGTAGTCATGGCAGGAGAAACAGGAGGTGCAGAGGCCCTGAGGTGAGGGTGCGCTTCACACACTCATAGGACAACCAGGTGTGGGCATGAATGAGGAGAACAGTGGGAGGGGATAGGCAGAGGGAGGGGAGCAGAGGTCAGACGCATTGGCCTGTGAGCCACAGGCAGGTGTTCCGATCATTGTCTGTAATGGGGAGGCACAGCACGGGCGAGGCAGGGGAGAAGGACTGTAGTAGTACATGCGTGCGGCATGGGGACTGCACCACAGAGGGGGGAGGGGGGAGGATGTGAGGCTAGGGAGGGTATGTGGAGCAGAGACCGGCAAATGCCACCATGACGGCAGCAGGAGCTGGGCCCTCCACATCCTCCATGTCTCCGGCCCTGTCTGGAGTGACAGCACCCTGGCTGGAAATAAAAAGGTCAGAGCAACTGACATAAGAACATTGAAGGAGGCTGCAAGGTTCTGCGGACACCGGAACAGACTGCAGCTGGGCCCTGTGGCTTGTGGGCCAGGAATGAGGGCAGGTAGAATCTCTCCAGTTGGGGAGGGACGGGAGCCCTGCTGGTGGGAGGGCCTGCAGCTGGAAGGGGCCTGCGCAGAGCTGCGACCTGACAGATGCTAGCAGAGTTGTCACCACCACCCTGGGAAGAGCAAGCTGTCACCCATGCCCACATGGTTTAAGGGAACAGGCTCAGAAAAGGAAAAAAATCAGACAATCTTGGTTATGGCAGGCACTGAGACTTGAACTCAGAGCCCACAATGGCCAATAGCATATATGTCCCCATGTTTTGGACCTTGGAGGAGATGCATAGGGCAGGTAGGGGTCATACAGAGCAGCTGTCTTTCTCTGAGCATCATGTAGGGCATCATGGAGGGGGTGACATCGGACCCAGCCACACAGGGAAGTTGAATGAGGTCAAGTGGTGAGGACAGGGCAGGGAAGGGCCCAGTGGAGGGCCAGGGTCTGCTGGAGACAGGGGCTCCAGGATCCCAGTGTGTAGGCTGGGAAGCACAGCAAGTGGGCAGGCAGGAGGAGGGGCTCACAGCCAAAGCATTGGGAAAGCAGGCCAGAGTTGGGCTAGGAAACTGAAATGTGGAGGTCAAGTGCTTGTGTGGCTCTGAAGGCCCAGGGGCTCCCCTGATGGCTGAGCTGGAGAAAAATGGGCAGGTAAACAGATCTCAAAGCTGCTTTGTTCTGTGTGCATGGGCGTAGGGAGCCGGCAGTGGGTGGGAAGAGCAGGGCCCACTGTGGGGCAGGGCAGTGACCTCGGAGATGAGAAAAGGACAGACACACCTGAAAGCTGCCGTAGAGAGGAGGCGGCAGCTGCTCAGAGGAGGGGAGTGAAGAGAGAGGTTGAGTCTGCTACACACCTCCATTAATTCACCCATTTTTTTTCCCCTGTGTCCCCTTAGCCCTTCTTCCATCCGGCATATACCAACTCTGGGCCAGTCCTTCCCTGTTCCAGTGGCCATAGGGGTGACCAGACTGGTCCCCACCTCTCCATGGCAGCAGCTCACAGTGTAATGGGGGAAACCATTGAGAGCAGAGGCCACCACCAGCCAACGTGACAGCCACATGTGATCAGGGAGACAGAACCAGGGCAGGGAGGGAATGGGCAGAGGAGAGAGGCACCCCCAGCAGCCAGGCTCCTCTCAGGACGGTGGGTCTGCAATGTCATTGTCCCAAACAAAGGACAGTATATTATTAGTGTTATTAATTATCATTAATCTAATTAAATGGCAATTACAATTAAGAACACAGTGACAAAAATGCCACCTTGGATTTAAACACCTCTTCTCCTCCAGCACAGAGTGAGTGATGTGCCCCAGGCCTGGCCCCTCACCCCACAGAGGTGTGCTGGGCATGGTCGGTTCTCAGTTGCAATAATGTTTAAAGTCACAGCTCAGAGATCCCCAAATCTCCCCATTCCTTTGACACACAGGCAAACTGAAACCCCACAGGGGAAATGACAGACACCAGGTCACCCATGAGTCTGTGGCAAGCCAGCTTATAACCAGGAAGCCTAATTCCCAGCCGCCTCTCAGCTCCCTACTTCCATAACTGTTTTTTTTTCCCCCCAGAAAAAAGCAGCTGTCAGAGGCAGCCATGATATTCCCGATTAAACAAGGCAAATTCTATCGGAACAGAATTGGAGCGCCCTGGACACCTAATTACACAGCCTGGAATGAGAAACACAGGCCAGAAAACAGAAATATGAACACGTGCTACAGAGGGACAGCACAGGTACCTTCCTCATCACCAGAGCTGTCACTTCCTGGAGGCCTCTGGACAAGAGGGGTTCCCTGGACCTTAAGTGAGATCTCTGCTGTCCTCCCACACCCAGGCCTTCCCTCCTCCCTCAGCAACCATGCAGGGCCCCAGGAGTCACCATGGAGTGGCATGAAGTGGCAACATGTGCAACATTTCCTCTCAGAGCTTGCCTAAGAGCTTCATGGGAAGCAGGTGTCATGGCAGGTTGACATCAGAGCAGTTGTGGCCCACAGAGCTGGTAAAGCTAGGTTTGAAACTGCAGCTGCCTCACCAGGAGGAAACCAGGTGCCTTCTTGGGGACTGCCTGTCAGCCCACCAAGGTCTGTGCCCAGGAGGTTCTGCCCCACTCAGAGGTGTCACATGCAGGAGGCTGGATCTGCTGTCCTTGCTCTCTGTGACATCCTGTGGTAACATCTTGGGCAGGTTATGAGCAATGAGAGCAGAATCCCTGTCGGATTCCATCTCTGCCTTCCCCACACTGGCCATGCTGGGGAAGACTGAACCTGAACTGGAAACCCAGGGTTCAGTTCACCAGTCTCCCTGTGGTGACAATGTTAGGCCCTGAGGGGGCAAGAAATAAACAGAGTGGACAGTGATCCCTGCTGTCAAGGATCTCATCAAGGGGAAGAGAGACACCCCAACAATTCAAGCAAAAGGAGAGAATTAAATAAGGTAATTTCTGATAGAAATAAATGGTAGGAAGCAAATAGCAGAAGGTGAGGAGCAAATTAGAAGGTTTGCATGGTGGTCGTGGTGGAAGAGGCTTCCAGAAAGTCCTGGAAGGTCTCTCAGAGGAGAAACTGATACATGAGTCTTACAGTAGCAACCATGGGAGGAGCTAGAGGAATGTTCCAGAAAAAAGGAAAACTGAATGAACTAATGCTTCTTCCCTCTCCTCTCCTCTCCTCTCTTCTCCTCCCTCCCCAGGGGAGCCTGGTCCATGGTGACTTTGCTGGTCTTTATTGTTGGTATTACTGCCATGTCATTAATAATCATTACCCTGCTCCTTCCTTTCGCTTTCACCTTCTGCCGCCTGCTTTTTCCTTCACACAGGCCATGGGCTCCCAGAGCAAATCTCCTGGACTTTCTGAGCCTTGGGTCACCTCCCTGAGTAGAGAATGTGAAGTCTCGCCCACAGCCTCAGGGTCCTTGAAAGCAGAGAATGATGACCTCACTGGCCACCCTATTCCCTGGCTCACTGGGGAGGGAAAGTTCCATCCCCTGTTCCTGGACCAGTGCCACCCAGACCTGGAAGATGGGCCCACAACAGCGATAAGGTCAAGTTCATATGGCCAGGAAGTGATGCAGTAGGACTGAAAAGACCTCAGGTGCTCATTAAGATGACATAATAGTGACATTTCAACACAAATTTTCCAAGATCAGCAGTTGTATTATCTTAGAAAATGCAAGCGAGTACATTCAGGGATGTCGACATGTACTGTGGGTACCACTTTTAAGTTTGAGATTAATTCAAAATTTTAAAACAACCAAATTACAAAAATAAACAAGGACAGTGCTTCTTCCATGCTGGGCTCAGCCTCGCTGGCCTGAGTAGCTGATGAGATGAACAGTGGACTCATGGCCCTGACAGGCAGCATGTCATTTTACCCCTCACTTTACAAGCAGGTGAACAGGACACTTACCCCTGAGGTGCAGGGGAAGTGCAAGGATTAGAAGGAAGCCACCTGGCAAGGGACTGGAGGAAGAAAACAGGCCTGGAGAGGGATTAAAGCTGGGTGCCCACTGCAAGGCACTGACACTGAGCCACCTGACTCCACCCCTGCCCTGTAGCACCCTTGGCTTTCTGAGAAGAAAAGGAAGCCTCAGGGTTCCCACTCTGGTCAAGGGCTGATTGGTCCTCTACAGCCCCCAGAGCTGGTCCCTCCATCCATACCTCAGGCTGCTGCGTGTTTTCTTGTCTCTGATTGTAAACAGATTTGACTAAAGAGGTAAATTAGAAGTTAATTAGAGAGAACATGATTGATGAGGCAGTTTGCCATGATTGGGAGGCATGAAGAGGATGGGGCTCCTTGCGTGGAGGCGAGGGATGAGGAGAGTGGAGGGAAAATTCTGGATGGTGAGTCTGCTGGAGGATGAGCACAGGAAGGGGCAGCACAGGCTGCCCTTTCTCCTGTACTCCAGAGGCACAGCCAGGGCCCCTGAGTATGACGTCCACGTGGCACACTCCATGAGGGAGGGAGGGAGGGGGGAGGGGGGAGGGAGGACCTCTAACCCTGGTAGTGGTGGATCAGACCCCTGCTGGACCCAGGATACAGCAGCCAAACTCATCCTTGACATGCAGGCTGGGCTGGGAGATGCCAATGCTTATGAAACATTTATGGCACTCCAAGCCCTGTGCATTCTCTTGAAACCTTGCAAGGCTGATGCTGTATCTCCATCCTCCAGACCAGCAGATGGAGATTTGGCGATGAGCCAACTTCCCACATGAAGCAGCCAATAAGGACAGAGCTCAGAATCCCCTCCAGCCCGGGCCCTTCTGAGCCCAGCCTCAGCACTCCTCTCTACAGCACCCCCTGCTGGCACACCTTGTGTTGGTGAGCTCCTGTCCTAGGAGCCAGGGTAGCTCTGACCATGGGAACTTTGGTCTTGGCCTTATTCTCATCTAACTCCAGGGCCTGGAGTTGTTGCCTCCTGCCCCATCCAGAACAAAGCCCGCCAGAGTGGAGAGGAGCTGTAGAAGTCTACCTACCTCCCTCATTCTCCTAGGGAAACTGAGGCTGAGGGAGGGATGCAAGCCACAAGAGTGAGGCAGAGAATGAGGGTCACTGCAGGGCCAGGCTCTCCTGAAGCACAGAGATCTGGACCCACCACTACCCAATCCCTGGCGGAAGTTAACTCTCATTATTCACTCACCCAGTACTGTCCTCCTCCCTCACTTATCCAGCAGCATTGCCTGGGGTCTGACCTTGCGTAAAGCTCCAAGTACAATCATCAGAAACACAGCCTGACTCAGAGGTGCTCAAGCCCAGGCAGGGTGGGCAGCAGGGTTTCTACTACAAAGGCTTCCCAGGAGCAACAGGAGAGGAGCAACAGGAGAGGAGCAGCGGGGGAGGCCTCAGAGGCCTTTGCCTGGGAGGGCTGTCCCCTCCCAGAAATGGCACTGGAGCTAGCTCATAGTCCAGGCAGATGGAACTTGTGCGGGAGATGGGGTGGTTTCTAGAAGATGCTAGGCCAAGTGGCTGAGAGAAGTATTGGGAGTGGGGGGTGGGGGGACCGGAGTGGGATGAGGTAAGGAAGCCTGTAGCTGTAGCCCAGGCCCAGAAGGAGCAGGGGTATGGGAGGAGAAAGCAGAGGGGATGGTGTGGGAGGATGAGAGAAGGCCTTTGGCTCCAGGGCAGCCTCTGGCTGGATTCCATCTGGTTGCAGGATGAAAGGTTGCCCCTCCTGAGATGGGAAGGCCTGAACTTGAGGGCAAGGTCAGGAAGGGTCAGCACTGGGCAGGACTAGGAGAGATGAGAAACAGATAGTGCTATGCCTGGGTCACAGATTGGTGAGTCATTGTCCTCAGCTGCTGACAAGCTCACGGACAGAGAGCATACACTATCTTCGGGCTTTCCCATTGCCAGCCCCTGCCCTGGTGATTGAGACAGTGTCCTGCATCAAAAGGGCAGAGGAGTCCTAGGTGGCGAGCCAGGGCTGGCCAGATTCTAGGCTGTGAGCTCCCATTTATGAAGCTGACACCCACTCTATGTGGGCGCTGTGGTAGATGAAGGGTGCTAAGAGGGTTGTGCAGTGAACAACCTTCTGCAGTGAACACTGTCGTAATTCCCATTTTATAGACAGAGAGATAGAAGCTCGCAGAGAGAAAGGGCCAACGGTCACACAACTAGGCAGAGGCAGGGTCAAGGTATACTCAGGGCAATCATGAGTTGCTTCGACTAACCAACTGGGCCTCTCCAGCCTCACTGAGCAGGCGGGCGAGAGCTCCTGTGCAGGGGTCCAGGAACCTGGTCCCTGTCATCACAGATGGTGTACACTTGCCAGGGTGGCTGTTGACATCAGCCCTGCAGGGGCCAGGCAAGCACAGGTGCAGCAAGGGCATCATAGAGGCAGGAGACTCGGGGGCCAGTGCTGAGCTGGGCTCACAGGACACACATTGGACCTTAGCTGGGGTGGCCTCCTAGGGGACAAGGGCCTTCTAGCCTCTTCCCTGTCTGGCTCTGGGGCTTCCAGCTCCTTTGGCTGCTAGTGTCCAGTAAGAGCATGGGGTGGAGAACTGTGAAGCAGGGGAGTAGAGCTCCAAGATCCAGGCTTTCTCTGGCCTCAGAAGCCTCTGTCCATCTCTGGTCCTCAGTTTTCCCATCTGTGTAAGGATAGTACAATATAAGATGCTGTTCTGAGTCCCTGGTAACTATTTGTTATTCGTGAGAGAGCCAAGACAAAAAAAAAATCAATAAATAATATTTATTGAGCTTCTACTGTTGCCAGGCACTGAATATGTGTTTCTCATGCACATCTCATTGAGTTTTTATGAAGAAGGTGAGTGTCATCTTCTCCACTTTACAGATGACGAAACTGAGGCTTGGAAAGATGCTCCCAAAGAGCTGGGATGGGCCACTGTCAGACTCAGGCCCAACTCTGCCCAGCGAGCGAAGGACAGTGCTCAGGCAGAGCCACCCTCAGGCTGGCCAGTGATGGGGTACCCAGGAACGTGGGAGAGAAAGTGCTGCAAATGTGGGTGCAAAGACAAGCAAAAGCACAGTTCTGACCAAGCTTCCTGATTCTCTCCAGCCTGTTGTCCATCCAAGTGAGGGTGGCCCACCCCCTCTCACCGCAGCTTAAGTGAAATGATAGTTATAGGCTCAATGGCTGTTTGTCCAGTGGGTGTCTGGACTCTGCTTCATCTGCTCTTTTGAAGTCCTGAGATGAGACAACGGAGGTCCAGAGAGAAGAGATTTTCCCAGGGCCACATAAGGTTCAGATGTGACCGTGCGAGCATCATCCCAGAAAGCAGATGCTAGGTGCACAGGCAACATAGGACAGATGCGTGAGTGGGGGAACAGAGCAATGAGAATATCCCTGGGGTCTGGGTTTTCTCTTTCCTCCCAAGCTGCCCCTGGGGTCTCAACCCAGTCTCTCTTGTGGACAGGAGGCTGTGGCTCCAGGGCCTGCTCCTCTTCATGCCCACTTCTGAGGGATAGGAGGTTCAGAAAACCCCACCCAGTGCTATATTTAGGTTCACAGCTGGAGATGCTTCTGGATTAGAGTTTATCCCCTCCCTAAGTGGCTTGGGTGTGATTTACAGCCTTAGCAAGTTCTAGCCATCTAAGTGCAATCACTGGGCACCTCATGTCCAGAGCCTGTCAGTAGGTCAATAATACCAGGAACCTCAGCTGCTCCAGGATGCCACCACTCTGGCAAGGACCCCTCAGAGAACGTCTCTCCCTTTACCTAGGCCCAGAAGCCTGGGTCAAGAGGGTCAGTTTTTGTTCCCACACTTACCAGAAATTTCACCATTGGAGTATCATTCCTTTGGCTTAGTACTATAGCCCTGTTTTGTTTTGTTTTGTTTTTGTCTTTTCGAGAGAGGATCTCACTATGCAGTTCAGGCTGGCCTTGACCTCACTTTGTAGCCCAGGCTGGTCTCCTGCCTCAGCCTCCTAACTGCTGGAGTCACAGGTGTGGGCCACTACTTTCAGCTCTATAGCTTCAATTTTAAAAGGCAAGCAAGAGTGATAGCCCTGAGATTGCTGGCTGAGACTTAGAGGCCCAGCTCCAGCTACCACTTGAGGACCGCCTCAAGCTCAGGCCCTGTATCCTACCACCTCCAGGTAAGGTCTCTAACCACAGGTGCCTGAGGAAGTAGACTTGGCTGCAGCCACCGTGAGACCTCAGCCCAGTCCCAGCACCTTGCTACACCTCTGTTTCCACAACCAGAAGATAGGGCAATAGCCTCGTTCCTGTTATGAGGCTGTTATGCAGTAAATCCTCGTGCTTGGCACACAGTAAGTGCTCATAGATTTCACTTTGCTCCTATCCTTAGAGATGCCAGCCCAGGCCTTCTCTTAGGGGGTCTAGCATGCACTACACACTAAGGCAGTCACAGGGCTATGGCGCACTGGCAATGGGGCATGGCCAAGTGGAGATGTACCACAAGTGTCAGATACGCAACAGAGTTCAACACCTTGGCATGTGAAATAGCTCCTTAATAATGACTTATGTGGCAAAATATGATGGCACACACCTACTTGAGAGTTTCAGCTCTCAGCTACTTGAGAGTGAGGCAGGAGGACTGCAAGTTTGAGACCAGCCTGGGCAACTTAGTAGAATCCTGTCTTTAAGAAGAAAAAAAGTGCTAGATAGAGACTCAGTGCTTGCCTTAGCACCACGTGCAAGGCCCAGAGTTTGTTCCCTAGCACTATAGAAGTAAATGAATAAGTAAATTTAAATATAAATAATCATTAAAAATTAAGTCTTAAAAATAATGGCTTTGATGATTATGTACTGAAATGGTAATAGTTTTGATACACTGAGTCACAAAAATATATTATTAAAATTAATCTCACCTTTCCTTTAATTTTTTTTTAGTGTGGTTACTAGAAAATCTAAAATTATACACACAATTCACATTTTATTCCTATTGATCAGTGTTGGTGTGGCTATTACCACTGTGGAGTAGAGAGCCATTAACTGTGCTATTTAAATTAGTTCAGGATTTTGAAACTACTCCCACAAGTAGGGTCTTGTACCTAATTGGCAGAGACCCTGCTGTCCTTCCATGTTTAACAAGCACCTGGTTGTAGGGTGAAGGCTCCAGGATCCCCTGCCTGATCTAATTAATTGCCTTCAGTTGGTGTTTCATTAGGATCCTTGCTGGGACAATTCAGACACATGCCATGTGTATTTTCTGGCCATTGGTAGAATGCGAATAGGTTCAAATCTGAGGGTCAATATCTATGAGGTTGCTACAGATGGAATGTTTTATATCTCAAAATTCATATGCTGAATCCCTGACTCTCAAGTAACTGTATTTGGAGTCAGGAAGTAATTACGGTTCAGTAAGGTCATAAAGGTGGAGTCCTGACCTGATTGGATTAGTGTCCTTATTCTTATAAAGGCTGTAAAAAGAGATTGCCACCTCCAAAAGAAGAGGCCTCCCTTGGAAATCTACCTTGTTAGCACCTTAATTTTGAACAGGGTTTTTCTAGGCAGCCCAAGAGCTGGAGATGAGGGGGAGACAGTGCAGATGAAGCTGAGAGTCTATCAGGGTGAGAGGACGGGGTGTGCACTCTGGTGAACCCTGTGGGTAGAAGGCTTAGAACAGGCACACTGTCTGCAGAGGCTTCTCAGGGATCCTGTGCAGTTTTGAGAAGAACAAATACAAAAACTAGTCCCCAGAGGAGAGGAATGTCCCAGATTTGTGGGACAGCTCATAACTCAGCTCCTGCACTGTCCAACAGAGGATAACTGGACTCTTAACCCAAGAGACTGATTTGACCCAATTCAAGGGATAGAAGAGAAGGACCCCTGTCTTCCAACTCTTGTTGGATCCCTCACTGGTGCCACTGGATCTTTGCATGAAGCACACTCAGGATCCCTGATGAACTGGCAGATTTCTAGACACCTCCTTGGACTCCAACAGTTAAGACTCAAAGAGAACTCCCAGGGTTGAGGCCTGGGCTTCTGCAGGAACAGCTAGATCTCCATGGGAAGTTAAAACCCATAGTCTTCTCAGAGATCCTAGAACCTGTGGCCATCAAAACTCTGGGCCAACCCTGGTGCTCAACCCTGACTGGACACTGGAGCTGTCTGTGAATTTAAAAACCTTGATGCCCAGACCTTACCCTAGACCAATAGTGTCAGAATTTCTGAGACATGGCATGGGCATCAGTGGTGTTTATAAAGCTGCCTAAGTCACCCCCATATGCACCACAGGGCTGCTCCTGACTCACATCAACTCCAGAGACTTAAAATGGCCATTTGTGGGGAAAAGAAAGAGTTGTAGGCTCAGAGAGGAAAAGTGACTTGCCCTAGCTGTCCCAGGAAGAGGACAGAAAAACCAGTCCTGGAGCCCAGCCCTGGGGCACTTCCTCTCCTGAGGCTGTATCTCCTTTCACAAAGCAAAGCGCTGGCAGGCAGTGGCCACAGTATTTCACTTTAATAATGTTGGAACCTGGTACAGTCAGGGCCACCAGTGATGGGCTGGGAGCCTCGATGGCGATTAGTGGAGCTGTAAGTCTTCTGCTTTATCCAAATCTTGGGCAGTAATTTAGAAAATTTAATTAAAGGGGGAGAAATGGGGACACCTCGAGCTCCCTGCCTCCCGTTATAATGAGTGAAATACACCGGGCTGTAAAAGGAAATGCTGTCTGAGACGCAGCTCTGATGTTTTATTGCCAAGTTTTATTCGCTGATGTAAACGTAATCGCTGGAAACCGGAGCTCTATTAATGCACATATTTTCACACATCCGGGGCCCTGCCTGCCTCCTCCTTCATTCTGGACTAGTTCACCCACCTCCTAGGGTCTGTCCTGGTGCTTTCTGGGCATGTCTATGCCAAGTCTGGTTTTCCCTGCTGGTTTCATATCCTCCTGTGGCAGATAAGACTTTAATAGAATTCCATTGCTCCTCAGAGCTCAGTAATGCATTCTGAAAATTAGGCAGCTACATACGAAAGCCATTGTTCCCCCTTATAAATGGGCTTGCTTGAAGCCAGTGACCGTGGGGTCTCTGATAAGCTCTCATGGAGCCTCACTCCACATGTTATTGGTGTGTTAAAAGGTGTGACTCTGGGCTTACATTGCTCATTGTTAGGGGCTGATACATTTAAGTAGTTTCTCCATGAATCAGACAGCTTAGGTATTTCCCCCCTCTTGGCATTGATAGATGAGCGAGAGGAAGCCATTTAGACGGTGCTCTATAAGGGCCCCAGCCCACACGGTGAATGATTTCCAATGCCTAGTTTAATTTATTTTTAAATGAAATTTGTTATTGATTCTGGATTAAAAGGACAAATCGTATGGCTGTTACTACTGACAGAACCACAGTGCTCAAGTGACACCTTTCAAGGAGGGGAGGGAAGGTGGCCTCCCAGAGTCATGGGGAGGGTACGGACTCTCCAGGGAGCTCAGTCAGAGGCAAGGGGCATGCAAGATCTCCTGCTTGGGGGAAACTTTAAAATTATCATCTCCCCAAGCTGAAACATTTGACATGGTGTTCACCTCCTGAGCCTCATTTGTGTAAGGGAAATAGTGGTGATATTTGCTTCATGGCATCCACATGCCTGCTAGATGCTTGCTTAGTTACCTCTAGGGATGGGAGGCTTACTCTTCCCTGGAGCATTCCCAGAGTGAAATGAGTGATTAGAGTCAACCACCCTAGCGTATTTCTTGGACAGTCTTTGGTTACCTTCTACTTCTTCTTTACCCTTGGTTGCCATAGTGTCTGAGGTTTGCATTTGGATTGCTGAAGCAGGCTAAAGACAGTTATGTGGGGAAGGAGCATGGCGTGGAGGTCAGTTGTTCACATCCAACTCTACCCCCTTTTATTTTGCAACCTTGTGCAGGTTCTTTGCCTCTCTGAGCTTCAGTTTCTTCACCTGTAGTAGTATTGGCCAACAATAGATTGCTGTTCTATGAATTATATGAAATTATAGGTGTGAAAATGTTTTGTAAATTATAAAGTGAATTTTAGGTAGGAACTGAAGAAAATACAAATGGGGCAGTGCTTTAGAGCAGTAAAGTCCTGAGATGGGAAACAAAGGACATAGATTGATGTCCTTTGACCCCAAGAAAGCCACACATCTTTTCTGATTCCTATTTTCCTAATCTGTAAGGAGGGTAGGTTGAGTTAGAGATCCTTAGGGACTGTTCCTGGGAGAAGAGATTTCTTTAAAATATCACTTTCCATTGTTGCCCTCCTGTGAGCAGGACACTTAATCTTTTTGAAACTGTTTCCCTTGTCTTAGATAACAACAACAATAGTCAACATGTATCATGTTATTTCCTACACACCAAACACTGTTCTACGTAATTTCCATGTGGCAACTCACTGAATTCTCACAATAATCTTGGGAATGATGTATTATTATCCTCAATTTATAGCTGAGGAAACAGATGCAGAAAGGCTAAACAACTTGTCTAAAGTAACACAGCTAGGGGAACTTGCAGGTTAGCTCAGTTGACTAAAGTGCCTGTTTGGGCAAGCTCAGTCAGGCTCAGAGGACCATAGTTTGATCTCTAGCACCATAGACCACACCAGACCGGCCCTTAAGGCAGCCTGAGCCAGCCAAAAAAAAAAAATCCTTCTAAAGCAACATAGCTAGTCATGACAGAACATATGGCTCTAGAGTTCACACTTATGTCCATAAGATCCCATTCTATATGGCCTATTGGTCTGAGAAATGGGTAGAATTCAAATTTGTGGCATGTTTCCAGGAACACAATGAGGAAACAGAAGCTTGGACACCAGGAGAAGGCAGCAGATATTCTCTCCCATGGGGGGCTCAAGCTGGACCTTGGGAGCTCGACTACATAGAGGAAGTAGGCATGCAAGCAAAAGAGCAGTAATGAGGAGGGTCAGGACATAATGAAGAAGAGGCATGCTCAGGGAGGGAACAGTGACCAGGGCACAGGGTATAGACAGGAAGGAAGGCTAAGACCTTGAATACAAACCAGAGAAGTCAACGTTTCTCAAATAGACATGGCATCAAAGGGTTTCCAGTAGAACTGTTATATCATGAGCCTTTCCAAAGTCATGTAATCCCTAGAGGCCTGTCCTTGAGGGAACCTTTGAAGTTCTGAGGCTTAACCTTGTTCCAGTCAATGAGGAGAAAAGATTCCTGAAGGTCAGCCAGAGGGTCAGTGGCCAAGCAGTAATGTGCTGCCATTTGCCCTGGCCTGCTCCCTCTGCAGCTCCTATGCAGAGAATTGTTTACACCTCTCCTAACCTCCCTCTCTTTGTACTCTTTTCTTTGTCCCAACCTTCCAATCTGGTTTATGAGGGAAAGGCCTTGGGCTTGAGCCCTGAATCTGTCACCTCAGTCTCCTGGAGAGACATTATACTGGATTTGAAAGAGACTCCGTTTCAATCTTAGCGCTTCTAGGTGAGATCAAAGATTCTCATTTTTGTCACCTTTATAATGGGAATGACAACATCCATTTCATTGGGAGGACGGTTAAGTGAATTAATGATGGAGTATGTGTTCTTGAAGTCTCAGGATCCTGATCACCTCAGGATAATCTAAATATCACGTTTGTGTGGAAAGAAAGTAAAAAATGCATTAACGGGGGTCGGGGGTAGGGAGCCCTTCCTCCTGTGAATGTGGTCCAGGAGTTGGGGCGGGGCAGGGGGAGCCCTGTCCATGGTTCTGAAAGGAAGGGCTTGGTCTTGTGAGGCGGTGCGCTGTCCGTGGTACCCAAATATTGTCTACCGGTGCGACATTGGAGCGAGAACTGTTTTCAATTTTCAGGAACCTGAACCATTTTCAGGAACGGTGACCAAAGACCACGTCCGGTGTGTTGGTCACCGTAATATGGGATGGGCAGGGAGGAGAGAACAAGAAAGAGAAGAAAGTAATGTCCCACAGGTTTTAAACGCGTTCTTAAATTTGGGTGCTGTCCACAGTGCTGAATGCTGGATGCGCCTGTGGTCTGGAGTGGAGAGCGGGCGTTTGCTAAGCCGGTTCTTTTCAGAGAAATACTGGGAGACCTGTCCGCGGTGCTGAAACATCACAAAGCGCCTGCAGAGGTGCCTTCGTGATGGTGCAAAGATGGGCGTCAGGGTAAGAAGGAGGTTGGCGCTGTCCTCTGTGGTTCTGGTACAGCGACAGATAAAGGCTAAAGATAGGGTGGAGATTAGACCAGAGAGAACTCTATCGTACGGCGGACAGGACCCTGGCTCCGTATCTCCGTGGGAGCAGAGAGAAGCTGCTCTCTCTGATTTAAGAAGCTTCTAATCTTTTAAATGAGCCACAAGTTCGCCCTCTTTCCTGGGGGGTCTGGTCAACAGCTCCAGTAAAAGTGCCAGGGAAAGAGTCAGAGAATCTCTTTGGAGTCCCCTGCAGAATGGGAGTGGCTCACACACATTCCCCCAGGCTTCTGCCCCTGGAAGGAAACCGTGCAGTCCAGTAGGGGGCGATGCAATTCACCGAGTAGCTTCCAGTGTCTCTAAACTGCGAGGAGCCTAACCATCTGAGCTCTTATTCCTATTACGTAGGTGGGAAAACTGAGTCCTAGCGAGGAGAACGACAGTGACTATCCAGGCGGCGTGTCGGCGGCTTTATGTTCGGCGCTTTGCATTCCTAACTTCGCAAATCCTCATCACTGCCCTGGAGATAGCTGTCGTTTCCCATTTCACAGACGAAGACCTTGAGATTTATACATGGACACGGTCACACGGGGAGTCAAAGGCTTCGGCAGAGCTCTAATTGGGCTCTGTTGTCCTTCCCTGCATCGCCCCTCCTCCCCCTTCTGCCCCCTGACCCCGGCACTGGGTGCCAACAAAGTTGAAGCCTCCTTCTCAGCGCGCTGGGTCTACCTGCAGGTGGAATGGTCTTTCTCCTAATTCTGTTGGATAGCATTTTCTGCTTCTGAAACCAGCTGTATTAAGCTTTCTGGGAACCAGGCACCGGGGTGGTCTCCTCCACCCCTTCCCGCCCCCAGTCCCGGCTCTCGCGCTAGGGGGAAAGTTGCGAGTACCACTTTAAAAATCCCAGCCTGGGCAAAACTTTGATGATAAATCAAGCGGCAGATCCCTCCGCCGCTGCCTCCTCTGGGCGGGCGGGAGGCAGAGGGAGGGGGTGTGCGGTTCGGCATCTCGGAGCGCAGTGGCCTTCCGCGCGAGTGAAGAGTCCCGCAGTCGGAGGCGGCCGGCTGGGCGTGCGCTCGCTGCCCGCAGCCAGGGCCGGGCCAGAGGCGGACGAGGACTGGGACCCGGGCCGGGCCGAATCGAGCGAGCAAGGGGAAGCGCCCGGAGCCGGGTAGCCAGGCCGCACCGAGAAGGGGACCGCGGGCGCGAGGTCTGCGGGCTCCGGAGCCCCGATGTGAGGCGGCGGCGCCCCCGGCCGGAGCGCGCACCATGGGGGCCCCGCTCGCCCTGGCGCTGAGCGCCCTCCACTACCTGGCACTTTTCCTGCAACTCGGTGATGCTACGCGGCCCGCCAGCCACGCGCCCTGGGACAACCACGTCTCCGGCCACGGTGAGTTCGGTCGCCGCCCCCACAGACTTCCCCACCAAACCCCACCCCAGGTTTCGCGGCTCCAACTTGGCAGTCCTGGGGCTCGAACCCTCACTACGCATAGCAGGTGACCTGGGGCGCCCCCTATCGTACCTACAGACCTGCCCTGGAATCCTGGCTAGTTCTGCGGATGGAGCACCTGGAGCGCACCCCCACTCCCTCTCTTACAACGAAGCCCCCACGCCACGCGCGCGCACACACAGGCAGAAACGCACCTCCATGTCTACAGATGTCCACAGCCACCTTGACGGCTTTCTCGCAACTCCTGCCCTCACACCTCTGCACACACCTTGTCAGATCCCCTCACTCCAATCCACTTATGCCCACTGCACACACACATGCACACACACACCTCAGGCAACAACACTGCACTGGTGGCTCACACCCTGCCAGCTGGCACCAGGGCACACATGCTTTGCCACAACTCTTGCCTGTCTGCTTGCACACACACACACACACACACACACACACACTTGTGCATACACTTGGTCCACCCACTCCTCTCTACCCATCTGTTTTTCCCTTTGTGGATTTGCCCCCAGGACCACTTCTGTGCCCTTCCTTTCTATCTTGCCCTGTATGCCACTGGGAATGGTCTTCTGGGACCTGCTAGCCTGGGCTGCCATCTCCCCTGTCATGTGGGAGGCAAATGATGGGTGCAGGCATTGTAAGAGCCCCGCAGAGATACTGGAGTAGTTGAGGTTAGCGCTTGCAGCCAGGGCCGTGGGAGGGAGAGGGCCACCTGGTGATTTTGTCTGTTTCTGGGGTGAGTAGGAAGGTGCTGCTGTCCTTTTGTAGAGTACCCATCCTCATCATGAGCTCCAGAGGACCAAAATGTGGGAAACCTCAACTCCAGCCACCATGGGACCTGGGAGCAAGCAAGTGTTCCCGGCACTGCTTGCCCAAGTGTCAACAGCTCCTTCTGCCCCAGTGGAGCCCAAGTTGGCAGCGGAGTTGTGGGTCTGAGGCGGGCAGCTGTGGGGCTCCCTCAGCTCCTATGTGCCAGCCTCTAGGGTGGGGGGTGAGGGCATAGGTGACACCAGAGGAGACCTTGCTTCCCACCCTCCCTTCCCCACTTGGTCTTGGGGAAGGTGCCAGGCTGGGCACTCAGGGCCCAGGGCTGGGGGGAGGTTTGAACAAAGGGCCAAAAGGAAGGATTTATTTCAGTGGATGAGTGAGGGGGGCAGATAATCAAGGGGCTTTGGTAGATTGTGAAGCCCACACAAAGCATGAGTGAGATGGCTCTGGGGAAGCAGTTTCCAAGTCGTTCTCAGGGTCTCTGCTTTTAGGGACTCATGGCTCCCTGCACCCTGCTGCCTCACCGTGTTTGACAGAGCCCGTTTTGTATGGTTTGTCACCCTTCAAGTCTTTCACCTCTTTTGACTGACTTGGCTGGAGCATTGGAAAATAGGGAAGGTGTTATTTTGGTCTTTAACTTACAGATAGGGAAACCAAGGCTCAGAGAGGTGACAGGAGCTGCCCAAGGTCACATAGTGAGAGACTGAGCCAGGACAGGCCCCAGGGGCTGTCAGGAAAAGACAGTGCTTTGCCCAGGACATTCATCTCCCTGTCAGATTCCCTCCCATTCAAGGGAAACTGGGAATTCCTTCCCCTCGCTCCCTCCTTGCTTGCTCGATTCCTTGGCACAGTTGGAACTTGCACTGGGAGGGTTTTCCAAGGAAGGACTTCCCTGAGTTCGCGGTCCAGGCATGTGTGAGCACTGGAGCTCCGAGGTGGCTGGTCAGCCTGTCCCTAGGCAGTGGAATTTGGGTGCCAGTCTGTCATTCCCTGGGAAGCAGGTTGTACCTTTTGTGCAACAGTCTCTGCCTGCCCCCTGGTGCCATATCTGCTGAGGGGGCACAGCCCCCCACCATAATCACCTTTGGTACCCTGAAGGTCCATCTGAGGCCAGGGGAGGGGCTGGGTGAAAAGGGGACAGCACCAGCTTCTGGGGATGCTGGCTTCTCTCCTGACCCCCATGTCTCCCTGGGTAAGGGAGTCATCCCTCAGGACTCCCCCTCTATTCCTCAAGAAACAAGGAGGCTGGGCTTCTCCACAGGGGCCAGACTGCCTTCCCCTGACATTGCCAGGTTTAAAGTCACCAAGTAGTAGTTTCTGAGGAGCCCCCTGCAGCTGCCCCTCTGCCAGGCCAAGCACCCGCCACCACAGGAAGGGTTTGGAGCCACTCACTTAATCACCAAAAGAAACTGTTATTAATGATAGTGAGATGCAGCGAATAAGTGGGTCATGTCTAATAAGCCATTTGTGTTCAGGAGGAGAATACCAATTTGATAAAAGCTGTGTGTGCTGAAAATGCTCAGAAATTGCTGTTTAGCAGATTGAAGCCTGATCATTTCATTATTGCGGGGTTCTGTGTGTCCTCAGCTGATTGAGGAAATGTGGCCAGGTTGGGAAGGTGTCTCTATGTCTCAGCGTAGGGGGTGTGCTCTGGGAAGGAGCCCGCTGACCCCAGGTGCATGTTGGCTGCTCAGCGTTCCTGCTGCATTTGAGTCCAGCCCAGCCACTCGGCTAGCACCTTCCGCCCACCCGCCCTGGGGCTTGTCACAGGGAAAGCCTTTGGTCAGGTGGGTCAGAGAGGACATCTGTTTCACTTTCCCTCTCCCTCCTACCTCCACTCAACTTGCTTTGAAGAGGGCTTTGTGACCATGTGCCCTGCATGGCTGTCCAGAAGGTGACAGGAATGGAGAGGAATCGGGATGGCAATGCTCAGGTACTGCACTAGGAGTTGTAAAATAAATGGCAACTGTTTTGATTTTCCTTATTCAAAAGGAGCCCAGCAGGGGTGGGAGGAAAGGGAACTGACATTTATAAGGTGCTCACCATGTCCTGGGTGTTGCAAGCCATTTATTGCTGTGATCTCACTTAGGCCAGCATCATGCATGTTTTAGACACATGAGAAACTGGGGAGCAAGAAGGATCCATGACTTATCCAAGGTCACTGAGGCTGTGCCAGGAGCTAGAGCCAGGCTCAGGAGGCAAGTGTGCCTAGCAGTTCTGGACCTGCCTCCTCTAGGACAGCCAGCCGTAAGGTGAGCTCAACTCCTTCCAGTGACAAACTTCATCCTTTGTGTAGCCCTAACCCAGGTGCACTCCCTTACAGCTTCCCAGGGAACTGCTAAAGCTTACGGGTTTCACTAGAAGGAACTGGTGAGTCAAAGAGGTGACAGGACCTTGCTGAGTCCATGTGCAAAGCACTCCTTCAGGATCCAGCCCAGGAAGGCAGGCTCTGTGAGTGTCTTTGCAAACCCACTACCTCAGAGTCCCCAGAGCGTTTCTTATAATGCAGATCCTCTACACCAATTGACCAAAAACAATTATGGGGAGGACCCAGGAAACTGAATTTCAAGAAGTTCTGCAGCAGATTCTCATGCAGTCTAGGGTCAGGGAACTGCCTCTTAAAATATTCAGCTATAGACCACCATGGGAGGCACAGCGATGGGAATCACCTGGTGCTAGGGACAAGGTTGTTTTGGGTTTGCAAAGGGTGGTTCAGACTGGGAAGGTATATGGACCCTCAGAGAAACCCTGGGAAACCTCATACTGCAGCACACACACACACACACACACACACACACACACACACACACACACACACCTAGACCCACACCTTCAATTATTAATACACCCAATGCAGACAAAGACCCTGGCTTGGTCCGGTGCTTTGTCCATTGAGTGATTCACTGTCCCAAGGTTCTGTGTGTTGCCAGAAGGGAACAGCAGGGTGTGCCGGGAGGAGGGGGCACTGGGCCATTTGGCAAGCAGCCTGTGCGCTGAAAAATGACTCTGGCTTCCTTGTGTTCCTTACCGAACTGTTGGTATCTCACCATCAATAAGCCAGCTGGTTTAGTGGCTGGAAGATGGAGAAAATTGAGTCCTGTCTTTTGAAGGTTATGATGTTAAAAATGTGTTTGCCTTTTGTCTCAGGCATTGGTGATTATTCTATCAATTACGCCTGTAAACACTCCGCCTTTGGCTGAGGGTTTCCCGCCTTCTCTGGGGAACTGGCCTCACAGACAGTTTCCCCAAGTCCTTTGAGCAGATTAGTTTTGACATGTTGCCCATCAGCCATTCCCATAGTCTTTTCCCAGGCAAGGGGAGCCTCAGGTGGCCTGCAGGGTACAAAGTACTCTGCTTTTTGCCATGGTGACAATGAGGGTGGTAGGCAAAGTCTGCCCCTGACGAAGAAGCAGTTGGGTGAGGGAAATCAAGAGACCAGCCCTTTCTGACCCGCCAACCAAAGGGCAAGAGATAGAACCCTTAGAATGAACGGCACGGCCCCTTCTGAGCATGGTTCTGAACTCCTCTCTTTCAGAGAGGATGCCTGAGGTCCAGGGCAAGGGTGAAATTCCCCAGAATGTGGAGGAGGCTAGACATTCCCCCGGAATGTCTGCTTGGCATTTGGTAACCTTCAACTCTGCGTACACAGGATAACACAGCAAAGTACCTATTTATTGAGCATCACACCAGCACTTACATACATTGTCCCATTTAATCTTTACTAGAGCTCTGAGAAGAGGGGATTGTGCTAGGAATCCCCAGTGTATGGAGGAAGAAAATGAGGCTCAGACACCTAACAGGTGTTGGAACCTAAATCTGATCCAGAAAACTGGCTCCAGGGTCAATGCTCACACTGCTGTTGAGGCCAAGGGAGGAGAAAAAAGAGGAGGCCCAAGGTCATATAGGAGGGCAGGCAGGGACCCAAGACTTGGTTTCCTGGTGACTTTCGTGTTCTGCACCCCAGGTGGATGTGCAGCAGAAGTGGCAGCCTGGCAGCAGAATCGCCCATTACCCTCAGGGGTAAAAATGAGGGTGGGAGGAGAGGCAGTGCCCCGCATGAGCAGTGTGGCCCTTGCAGCAGGCCTCAGCGAAGAGCGATGTGGGATCGGAAACCCATTTCTGGGTGCTTGGCCATTCCCTGGGATTTTGGGGACCAAACCAGCAGTGGGTGCGGTTGTGGGAGAGCATCTTAGCCCTGAGCAGGACTTGGGGCCAGCTTGGCACTTGGGGCTCAAATGCTTTGTGTGCTGGGGCTCAGCACAATGCCCAGCTTGGGAGGTGGCAGGAAATAAATGGGTGGATGACAAGGCAAGCATCTGTCCTTAAAGTTCAGCTTTATTACAAGTGAATATATTTTTACACATTCAAATAATTTTAATTGCCTGAGAAATGCATGTCTGTAGTAAATACCTGGACTGCCATGCAGTCCCTCCCTCAGCCACACCATGTCCTCTCCCTCAGCTCCACCGTGAGAGGAGCGTCTGGGCCTCCATTGCCCACCCCACCCCCAGCTGGCTGAAATCCTTAAGACTCCCCAGGGCCCTCAGCACAACCAGACCCTCCTGAGAGACAATCTTAGGCAGAACCCAGACAAACCTCTTACATTTTAATAGGTATGCATTTATTTTAATGTGGGCTAGGAAAATATCACCAGCCTATCAAAACTATGATTTTATAGATACAATTGCTTAGGATGAGACTGACAGAGTGTTACAAAAGAGAGGGTTCATTTACAGGAAAGCATTGAGGACTTAACAGCGTAGGTGCCACACAGGCACGTCTGTGGGGACCCATGGAGCAGAAGTGGCCAAGCTGGGGCCCTCAGCCCAATGGGGGCCGCTGTCTCATGGTGGATGCTTGGTCCTTCATTCCTTCATTCATCCAACAGATAGCAGTGGAGCACCCACTGCATGCCAGGCTGTTGCAGCCACTGGGGACACATCAGTGACGAAGACAGATAAGGGTCTTGCTGTTGTGGAGTTGTCAGTCTAGTGGGAGAGATAGACAACGAAACCCGTAAAGAATATATAAGTATAAGTTGCAAAAAGATTAAAGAGGCAGGGATGATACTCCACTTGGAGAAAAGTATTCACCCCTGGGACAGTAGTGAGCTCCCTGTCACAGAAGGTGTACAAACTGAATCCCACCAGTTATTAGTTGGAAATGTTATTGAGGGGATTTCTACCTTATTTCCCAGGGGAGCAAAGACTGACAAGGTGGGCCGAGAAGCCAGAACACAGTGGGCGGTTAATAAAGATCTGTCACACAGCAATTTAGTGATCGCGCTGGCACCAGGGCTCAGGTGGGAAAAGCTCCCGACTTCAAGGATGCCTGGCCCACACAGGGGGTGTGGCAGAGATAGGGTCTTCTCTGCCATTTTCAGGGATAGAGACAATGGTTTTTTTTGTGCTGTACAAGAGCTCAGAATGGAAGTGTGGGGTGGGGGCCTGGGTTTCTTCCACCTTCCCCTGCCTCTGCCTTGAGGTATGATGTGGCAGGTCCCTGCCTTTCTCTGAGCCTCAGTTGTCCCCTCAAACAATGACAGCTCCACCTAAGCTCTAGGCCCCAAGATTCTTCCACCGCACTGTCCTTAGCCTTGTGTGTTGTCCTGCAATCCACCCAGCACCCGCCACCTCGTGCCGAGTTCTTCCGGGCTGGCAGTGTTCATCCAGCTCTTCCTTTGCCCACACACCTTCCGCTCACACATCCCTGAGAATGGCAGCCCCACTTTATAGACAGTAACACTGAGCTCACTGGGTGATGGACTCTCCCAAGGACACACAGATGTTAAGTGGCAGAGCCAGTCTTGAGCCTCACTCGTAGGACAGAACCAAAGTTCTTGACCCACTCATCTGTCCTGCCCTGCTGTAGGCCTGACAGCTCTGATTCCATGGGATTCATGCGAGGCAGGTGCTGCCAGCCATGGCGAAGGTCACTGCCTCCCTTAAAGGGCAGCATCTGAGGGTCTGGGCTCTGGGCTCAAGTCCCAACCGTCGATGGGAAGTGGTGGGACCCTTGGGGCACACATGGGACCCTATGTGCCCTTGCTTTTTTTTTTTTTTTTTTTTTTTGCGGAACTGGGGAGCAAACTCAAGACCTTGCACTTGCCAGGCAGTCACTGTGCCTCTGAGCTATCTCCCCGGTCCCTTGCCTGGGTTCTTTCTTTCTTTCTTTCTTTCTTTCTTTCTTTCTTTCTTTCTTTCTTTCTTTCTTTCTTTTTTGCAGTACCAGGGATAGGATTCAGGACCTTGTGCTTCCTGCCTGGATTTTCTAGTGGGAAGAGTGGGGTTTGTCGGAGCATGTGTCTGGGGTGTGCTTGGAGGTGAGTGTGTGGTGTGGGTGTGCGGCTGGAGTGGGCTGGGAGGGAGCCCGTGTGGCCCCTTAGCTTCCCTGCCTGCGGGGCCAGGCTGCGGCCCTCTCCTTGTCTTTGCCTTGGTGTTAGCTTCTCTGCTCTCTATGCTGGGAGGCTGTGAAGAGCTGCGTGGGAGGGGCTGGCAGTGCCCACCTGGGCGGGTCCTCTGCATGCCCATCTGTCCAGATCCTTCTTCCTGGGCCTGCTTTTCCTGGGCCTCTCTCCCTCACTTTCTCTAGATCTTTCTCTGTCTCTTCCTTTCTGTCCCTTGCATTTCTTTCTGTTTCTTTGTTCTTTTCTCCCATATCTGCTGTACCATTTTCCTTCCTTCTCATGGCCCCCAGAATTTCTTTCTGTCTTTCCCTCTGCACACGTGTGCACATACGCGTGCACACACACACACACACACACACACTTCAGATGGCAGGTCAGGATCACACATACATGCACTCTATATTATCAAAATGATGTTCACGCGGGGCAAGCACTCGGTGACTATGAAGGGATGCATGAATGAGTGAGTGACCCAATGGGAAAGCTGGAATGGACCCTGAAACTGGCTAGACCAGTGGCTTCTTATGTTTTGAGAGGTCATAGTTCTAAGAATCTATGAAAAATGCCTCAAAAAATGCCACATGGTTTTCCCATAGTTTAAGGTGGTTTCCCAAGTCCCCTAAGCTCATCTGTGGTCCCCAAGGAAAGCAACCTTCATTTTTCTGGTGGCAAGGCTGAGGCCCAAAGCCATGCCAGGGCTGGCCCTAGGATGCAAGTTGGTGACAGAGCCCAGCTGGGGTTCCAGGGTCTTTCCCATTCACTGGGGAACAAAGCTGTGTTTTCCCAGAGAGACCTTAATAGGTTTCTTGATGAGCAAGAGACTAATGGAGAACAGAAAACTGCATGGTGGGAGGGTCAGGACAGAGCCGAGGACAGGAGCAAGAGGGCTGTGGAGGCCCTTTCCAGGTGTCAGGGAAGACTTCCTGAGAAAGGAGACTCCTTCTAGACTTGTACCCACGCAGCAGTGACAGGGCTGGGAGGGGACCCCAAAAACCAGGATGGAGCTATGCCTGGCTGCCTTGGTCTGGCACGTGGGTGTGTGTGTGTGTGTGTGTGTGTGTGTGTGTGTGTGCGTGTCACTTGGGGAGTTGTGAGCGTGGACTTGGAGAGGTGTGAGTGGGGATCTGGAAAATTTGCTGCAGGACTTGGCCTTGATCCTGGAGGGCTGGGGCAGCCCTGAAGCTTTCCAGGTAGGGAGGTTGATGGTCAGGATGGAGGAGGCTGTAGGATCAGGACAGCACTGAGCTTATGGGATCATGGGAGACTAGGGCTGGGAGGCCGTTCAGGAGGTGGAAACACTGTGTGTGTGTGTGTGTGTGTGTGTGTGCGCGCGCGCGCGCGCGCAGGCTGTCTTCTCTTTCTAGTTAGTCATTGCCCACACCAGCTCCTTCTCTCCCTCAGGCCTGTCCCCAAGCCTTGCTTTACCCCCATGTTCCCCTCCTGCTCCCTGAGTCACCCCCAGCTCTGTGCTGCCTCCTGGAGAAGCCCAGGCCTTTACCCCAGGCCCTATCAGAGCCTCACCACACCCCCAGCAACCACCCTGGGCACCACTCAACATGCCCATCTTTCAGCAGAGCAAACTGAGGCTCAGGGTGGTAGATGATGTGGGCCCCTACCAGGTTCAAAGCAAAGGAGCAGAGCCTAAAGTCTGGAGTCCCTCAGCCTGGCTTTGAAAGGCATCTCTTGGGCAAAGGGGGTCTTGCCTGAGTCACTTTTCTCACCATCTGAGGCTTGGTTCCTGGCTGAGGAGGGAAGACTGAGAGCAGACGGCAGGGTGTCTGTTTTGCTTTGTGAGGTTTTAAAAAAATCATTTCCGGCCTTGGAGGCAGCAGCAATTACTGCTGGCTCGCTGGGGAGCTGTTTGCCGCCTGTCATCAGCCCAGGGAAAGGGTCCCTAATGGAGGCCTTGCGGCCAGAGCGCAGGGTAGTGGAAATAGCGCTCAAAACAAAGGCACACTAATGCTCTTGGCAGGCTGGTGGGCGGGCATGGAGCAGGAGGGCTGAGGCTGGGGTAGTCCTGAGCCCTCCAACCCCCTACAGTGGTCCCTGGCCTTCTGGGTCGTGCTGGAAGCCCAGCCCCCACCCCTCTGGTGCTGCATCTCTGGGCGTTACTGTCCCCTCTCAGACAACAGGAATCTCCTGTGCAGAGGCCCTGGGGTGGTCGGAACCGCTTTGGGTGGAGAGTCTCTGTAAGAGAATAATCTGTACTTAAAGGTCTGGCCCTGCAGAGCAGAGGGACAGGAACCTATGGGAGGAGGAGCCGGGAAAATCTGCTTGATGAGGGGAGCGTGACTATGAGCAGCCGGGGTCTTCCAGGTATCTACCTGCTGGATCCCCACAGTACCTGCTTTACAAATGAGGAAACTGAAGCTCAGAGATTTGCCCATCCTGAGAAAGTGCAGTTAGAGTTCAAATCCAGATCAGCCTGACCTGAGAGCCCCGCCCGCATTTCTGAAACACCTTAGGACAGGGCTGGTATGAGCTCAGGCGTGCTCTAGGCCCCGAGGGGGACCAGATTTGACCCAGGCCAGGTTCCCAGAAGGGGTGGGGCCACAGCGGTGCACCCCAGAACCTCTGCAGCACAGGTGTCAGCCTCAGTTTCCCTCCTGTTAGCCTCTGCTCTCCCTCCTGGATGTTCTGCCTCTTTGCCTCTGCTCTGTTATCTCCGCTCCGCTCTCCCCACCCTCCTCGGGCCCATCCTTACTGGCTCCCACTTCCCTCACTCTTCTTTCTCCACTGTGGATCTGCGATGCTACTTTCTGGACTCTAGGGTGACTTTTGTCCTTGTGCCTGATATGCCCGGGCTCTGCTTGCTCCAGCCTTCTTCTCTGCCTCTGGTTGGCATCAGGGGCAGGTAAGTGCCTGGACTTCGGGGTCACACACTGGGGCTCAGCCCAGGCCCCTACTCACCTCCCCTGAATCCCATTAGTGTGTGTTGGGCCCTGCACATCATGCAGATAAGGACAACAAGAAGTGGCCCCTGTGCCTTCAGAGGCCCCGCACACCTGTGCCCTGCCTGCTCCCCAGCCCTGCCCAATGCTGGTCCTCGTGCATGCCCATGTTTGCCTTCCTCCTTTGGCCTTGGTGTGTGGGAACAAGAGGTGGGAAATCCACTGGGGAAACCTGCTCAACTCCCACAATCCTGCAAGTGCCAGAGTGGTTTCACTCTCCTTAAATCTCCCTAGATTTGTAATTCCACTGCTGTCTCTCTGAATATGTGCTGGTGGCCTCGGAGGCGCCCTGCCCCCAGCCGCTGGCTCCAGCACTGCTGGCCCACTGTGTCAGGCCCGCCTGCCAGGGAGCCTGGGTGTGTCTCCACCTTTGCTGTGATTCCATTTCCTGAAGAAGCTGTGTGTGCGTGTGTGTGTGTGTGTGTGTGTGTGTGTGATGCAGCCATAGTGCTAGCCTCTCCAGAGGCTGAGACAGGAGGATTGCAAGTGTAAGTCCAGTCTGGGCAATTTAGCAAGATCTAGTCATAAAATAAAAAAATAAAAAGGGGTGCGGGTATAATTCAATGTTCCCCAGGAACAGAAACAAAAAAAGAGAATAGCCTCTTCTGGTTGCTGTGAGACTTAGGGCTGCGGATGAAGCTCAGTTGTAGCTCTCGTGGCAGAGCCCTCACCAAGCCTGCACGGAGCTCCCACAAAAGGAGAAAGAGACGCCTCTGTGAAGAGTGCCGCGTGCTGCCGCATGCTGCGCGAGTGGATGAACCCCAGAGGTGCCAGCGGGCGCAAAACCTGGCCACAGAAGGACACGTGTTATGATTCCCCTTCCATGAAATATTCCAAATAGCGAAGTTAGTAGAGACAAAGCACAGATTTGCCCCAGAGGCCTGGGAGAGGTAGAGTGGGGAGCGACTGCTTAATAGGTACGGGGCTTCCTTTGGGGTTGCAAAGTATTTTGGGACTAGACATAGATGGCAGCTGGGCAGCACTGTAAGTGCACTAAGTGCTACTCAATTGTTTACTTTAACGTGGCTAATTTTATGTTATATAAATTTTACTTCAATTAAAAGTAATGAACTAATTAAATAAAAAGGAAACATGTCTATAGCACACGCCTGGCAGCCTATTTTATGGATATTTACACGTTTAATTCTTGCAACAGTCCAACAAAGCAGCTGTTATCATTGTCCCCATTTTACAGATGAGTAAACTGAGGCACAGTATCACTAGGTGCTTATCTTAATTTTTTTGTTTTTGGTACCAGGGATCAAACTCAGAACCTTGAACTTGCCAGACAGGCACTAAAGCCACTGAGCTATCTCCCTAACCCTTAGGCGCTTATCTTACAGCTACATGTTTTCTTACTTTTTATTGTCTGTGTCTAAATCTTAGCAGCATCCTGGCCCCATGGGGCCTACTGTATCCTGCACTGTGAAACTTGCCCTTCATGTCAGTTTATCAATCCTCCAGGTAGGTCCTCAGTCAAAGGCACAAGAGAGAGCTGAAGCTCAAAGAAGGGAAGTAGCTCGTGTAAACTCACACAGCAAGTTGGGGAAGAGTGGCAGCGTACACACTCATTAACCTTTATACCTGGAAACCCCTTGCCTCCTCCACCAGACCCTTGTCGGGGTGTCCTTCCTGTGCGTGGAGCAAGGTGTGGAGCACAAGGCTGCAAAGAGGATGAGGGCCCAGGCCAAGCATTTGCTCCGTGAGGCAAAGGAAGCTGCTCCCACCAGGGCCAGCCCTGCTTTCATGAGTCCCATTTCATTTAAAATCCATGGGCTCTGGACCTTCCACAGTATCTTCCTGTTTGTTTGGATGCAAATACGATGTCCTTTCTCTATTTTTCTGGAGCCATGTGGATTCTTCCAGAAGGTGTCTCTCTGGTTGGAGCAGCACTGACCTTACCAGCCCCCCACTCATTCTGTGGTTTGCTCATTCTCCGGGGGTGTGCTGGGCCTTGTCACTCCCAGAACAAGTGTCGCTCCTCACCATGGGCTGGCTGGGAAAGGCTGCTGTGTGGGACGTGCAGCTCCAGCAAAGCCTTGGGACAGGGCATCTAGCGAGCTCTTAAGGTAGGCCTGGTGACACATATCAACTGGACAGCCAGCCCCAGTCCCTTAGGATCAAGAAGGCCTTTGTGGTGCTGCCCAGAACTTAAGACCTCACCGTTGCCCATCTCCCTTGTTAATGAGAAAACTTAGAGTAGAGGAGAGCGCCCCACAGGCTGCCCACCCCGGCTGGGATTTACGGACGCTGTTCAGTTTTCATAGTGTTGATTTTTACAGTTACTCTCTATTTATAGCAAGTGATGCTGATTTTCCATTTATGGCAGTCATAAAAGTCTCCTTTTAAGCTGAATTTATTTAAGTAAAAAAGGAAAGATGCTTTGAAAGTAAACAGTAAATAAATAATAGTGCTGCAGATACAAGGGTCCGTGGAAATGGTGGGGGAGGTCCTCCAAAGGCTGCATTCAGGCATCCTCTTCTGGGCATCCCCCTCCTCTGAGTCTCCCCTGACTCTGCAACCCCAGTCAGCCTTCCATTCCAAGGAGTGCACCGCCGGAGCCTTCCCTGGCTCCCAGGGTGAGTCCGAACGTGAACCTCCTTCCAGAGCTCCTGAGGCTGGTGTGACTCAAGGCGTTGAACAACTGCATACTGTCGGGCTCAGTCCATGCCAGTGTGGGTATCACAGTCCCTGGTGTGTCTGTCTGTCCCTCCTGTGCACTGTGGGCTCCCAGAGAGACAGAGCCTGCTCTAAACAGGGCCCAGCCAACGGTGGGGGCCCATAAGGGCGGGCCATTTTCATTCTGTTGCCTGAGAGGACTTGAGCTCCTGTGGAATGCACATACCGTGTGCACCTCGGGAAGAGGAGAGCTGGCTCACCTTGGCTTGCATGTCTGTTTACTTTTTGGTACTGGGAATCAAACTCAGGACTTTGTACTTGCCAGGCAGGTGCTTATGCCATTGCACTGTATCCCGTGCTTGCCTGTTTAAATGACTGCCACCAATTCACCTGTCATTCTTTGTGCAGCAGGCAGTCCATTGGGGGCCATGGGCAACTGCACCTTCTCTGGGAGGAGAGGAATCTGTGGCCCTCGGGCTCCCTTAGCTGCCCGCCTTCTTTGTTCTTAGGGGGCTTTCTCCATCCAGTTTATCTGGTTTTCTATTAGGGAGGGTTGGGTGTGCCCTGCTTTTAGGAGCCAGGGTGGATGAGCAAGCCCATGAGCTGGAGTCTCGTTAGCTCCTCCTGCAGACCTGTCCCCGGCAGCGCCGCTCTTGCGATGCCTTCCTGACCTGAGCCACACCCCTGTAGCTCGCCACCCAGCCGAGCTGGGCGTAGAGCAGGAAATGCCCCACAGAGGGTCACACTCCTTAGAACTGAAAAAGAAAGCAGAGTCCAGCTCTGGTTGGGGATTTTTTTTAGTCATTTCTGGGGCTGGGATCTGACTTTGTCCCTTCAACACTGTGTAACTTCAGGCACTGACTGTCTGGATCCTACTTGGAGCAGCAGTGCTCCTGCTGCTCACAGGGCTGACTAGAGATCATCCTCAGCCTGCCTTTCCGGTATGAAATAGGGTCCAATGTACGGAGGAGGGCTTTCTGCCTGCTACCTGCTGGAGAAGGACAGGGGCAAGGCTGCTGGGGCCTGGCAACCTTACCTCCTTGCCAGTCTTCAGACTCACCGCAGTGATGGAGCCAGCGGAACCTGGGCAGAGTTGGACTCTGCAGTCCCGAGGCCTGAGTTCAGATCCCAGCGGCTGCCCCTGACCTGCCTGGACCTTGTCACACGCCTCCCTGAGTCCCGGTGCCAGGGCCTGCAGAGTCACTGTGTGAACTACATGGAGCAGACCATCACCCTTGTGGCATGCACAGGGCCTCCGATCTGAAAGAGCAGAGCTTCAGGCTGGTCTGTGTGCTGCCTGCACAGCTGTGGCCATGCTGGCACTGAGGTCTCTGTGTGTCATCCGTTTCATTCTTAGTTGTCTTCCACAAGAGGACTTCATGGGCCACCTGCCATCTCGGAGCTTCATAGCTCTTTTCTTTATCATTTTTAACTGAAATCCTCTGGGTTCATGCCTGACATTCATTTTTTCCTCCCTCCCTCCTTCCCTCCCTTCTTCCATCCATGCTGATCCCCATGTGTAGTCCTGGGCAGCTCTCTAGACACCAGTGTATAGAGGACTGGGGACCCTTAGGAATCAAGGAGGGGTTCCAGCCCAGCCTTGGGAATAGGGACTGGTCAGAGGACCACTGCAAGGGCTACATGAGCCAGGATGTCAGATATTGCATGTTGGCCAGCTGCAAAAGGGATGCATGTAATTAGAGGAGCTGTAGCGGGTGACTGGACAGAGAGAGAGTCTGTGAGCCTGACCATGACCCTGAGCACTGGCAGCTTCCCAGCTGGGTCCCAGTATGAAGGCTCTGGAAACTCCAAAAACCTGGAGCAAGGAACTAGAAGCATCCTCCACTGCCACTAAGCTGCTGCCTGTGTCTGTGTGGGACCAGAGGTGTCCCTGAGCTCCTGCCCCATGCCCAGCATTGTCCTGTCTGCTGAGACTGAGCCACTCCAGACTACAATTCCTGCCTGTGAGAAGCTCATGCTCCACTTGCACGATTGACAGGAAATGAGAGGAGTGAGCACAAATAACACAGGTTAGGAGGAGCGATCAGAAACTCTATGAAGAGGGCGAAGGGGCTGGGAGAGGGGCTCAGCGTAGGCCTCCCGAGGAAGGGGGGCAGGAACAAAGGCATGAAGGGGGCACAGAGTGAGCCCTGGGGTAGGGAGGACACAAATCCAGAAAATGTGTGTCGTGTGTAAACCACTGCTGCCACATGGGAGCCACGGGGTGAAATACACACAACCAGGAAGTCACCACTGGGCGGCGTCAGGCTCATCCAGGTCACTGCGCAGCCATCACCTCCATCCAGCTCCAGAAATTGGGTTTGTTTGTTTGTTTCATGCTATTGAAAATTGAATCCAGGGAGCTCTGGGCTACCCTAATCCTTTTTATTTTTTATTGTGAGATAGGGCCTCATTAAGCCTGGCCTTGAACTTGCAATCCTGCCTCAGCCTCGCTGCAAACTGGGATTACAGGTGTGGACCACCGTGCCCCACCTCCGGAAGCTTTTTACGCCCTGGCTGAGTCTTGCCCCTTACAGGGGTGGCTTGCCATCACCCACACCCCAGGCCCTGGCAGTCACCCTCCTCTCTGTGACTTGGGCCGGGGACCTCGCATAAATGGAATCACACATTCATCTTTGTGTGATTGCTGTGGGTGACTTAGCCTAATGTCCTCAGGGGTCATCCGGGGTGGCTTCCATCAGGAATTCCTTCCTTACTGAGATTGCATAATAGTTCTTTGCATGGTGGGCTGCCCAGTAATCTGTGTGCATTCATTAACAAAAGGCTTGGAGCACAGTGTTACAGTGTGAGTAAGAGACGGGGCCTTGGCCAAGGGATGACCCAGGAACCACAGGACACTCCACTCTGTCTGAGTTTCCTGGGGAGATCTGTTCTTACCCTCACCCCTCCCCCACTTTTTTTTTTTTTTTTTTTCAGAACCAGGGATTGAACTCTGGCCCTTGTACTTTCCAGGCAAATGCTTATTCTACTAAACTGTCTCCCCGGTCCCTGTTCTTACCCCTTGCCCTGACCCTGAGGGGAGTCTGGTTTCCTCCAGCAGAGGTTGCTAGCTGGACTAGGGAACAATCCCTGCAGGCTTCCTGGAGAAGGCAGCCTCTCACCAGATTAGAGGGGCCCGGAGAGCTGCACAGAAGGAGGAGGGAGGTTGGGGGGATGCACCAGAGGGACTAGGGTAGGGAATCTGGGTTTAGAGGCAGGGGAGTTGGGGGAGCCTGGGCTGCCCCAGCCATAAATGGACAAACCTCAGCCACTTCTGGGAGATGGAGCATGGGCCCCAAAGGAGGCTGGAGAGGAGGACAGGACCGCTGCGGGGAGAGGGCCTTGGGCAGTGAGATGCAGGGGTTGCATCTGCTGAGTGTTCCAACGAGGTGACTGGAAGCATCTTTAGAGATCTTTCTGGAAGTGTTGGGACTTTGGAGCGAGAAGGTAGGGGAGGGAGTGCCATGTGTGCAGCCCTACTGTGTACCAGGAAGGAGACAGAGGTGGCCTTGGGCTGTTCTTTAAATGTTTCTCTCTTTCTGCCCCACCCCCCTTCAGATAATGAAATAGGCTGAGAGAGGCAAAGGGGCTTGCGCAGGGTGCCCAGCTGTGAAAGAGGGGGACAAGGATGGCAGCGCATCCTAAGGCAGAGCGCTCCCTCTTTGTCCAAGATGGAGCCTGCAGTTTGGGGGTGCTGTTGGGGCTGGCGGTCAGCCCAGGTCCTCTGGGTCATCACAACCTTGCCCAGAAGCCAAGCCCTGGTACGGGCCAGGCCCACAGAGGCAGCACCTGCAGCCCCCGTGCCAGGTGCAGGAGCGCAGCACTCCCCCAGCCAAGAGCAGAGAGGAAGAAGACGCTGCCCTCAGTGCGGGCTGTGCCCCTTTTCCTGCAGAGTCCCGATGTGTGGACTTGGCCTTAATTGTCTTCCCTGAGAGCCTGGCCCAGCTCGGGCCCTGAGGCTGGAGCACACTTTTCCCTCTTTGCCCAATTCTATAATTATTCCAGGCCCCTGGGGGATGACTGTGGAGTCACCTGGGGTAGAGGAAGCCAAAGAAGAGAGATTGTTCCTGTGTCCCCAGCTCAGATGTGGTGCTAATGTGGGGGCAGGGATCCCAGAGGCTTTGGCAAAGGAATGGGGTGGGAACAGGCAGTGGAGGAGGCTGCCCATGATGATGATGACAATGATGCAGAAGTTGCGGGCTTGTGCTGTAAGGTCCCTAGAACTGGCTTTGGCTTCATCATGACTGACTGTGGTGGCCTTGAGCAAGTCCCAACCTCTCTGAACCTCAACTTGTCCATCTGAAAAATTAGAAAAATGAGTCATTCCCACTCCATGGCGTCATGAAAAAAATATATGCAAAGAGCTTGGCACACAGCCCGACTGTGAACAGGTTGACTTTCTTTCTTTGGCTCCCAATATTATTATTTCACCCTCATCATCATCATCATCATCATCATCAGATCATGGATCATTCCCCCAGATTCTGGCCTGAGGTTCTCAGAGCTAGGAGAGAGAGAAGCCTCGTGCCCACACTCTGTCACCCCAGAAGGAGGAAGTGAGCCCCTGGTCCCTGGTGGGGTCCAAGTGGGAGGCAGAAATGTGGCACCTGATAGCTGAACTTGCCTGGTGATTCAGACGAAAGCCTGAGAAGCTGACAGGCCCAGCGGTCCTGGTCACAGCTGCTATCAGAGCTGGGTTTCCAATGTGGCTCTAGGTGAGTTTGGGAAAGGACTTCACCTTCCTCATCTGTCGAATGGGAATGGACTAGAGTGTGACGGTGCCTGGATAGTGCCAGGTATGCAGTAAGTGCTCAATAATGAGGTCTTTGCATGAACTCTTCCCATCTGGTCTCTGCTGTCAGGATGCTCCCGGCTTCAAGGCCTAGCTTACAGGCCCTGCCTCTCTGAAGCCTTCCCTGGTCCCCAAATGCAAGTGCCCTATCCCTTTCCTTAAGGGCTCACAGCTGCAGGCCCTCTATGCTTGAGAGGGAAGAACTGGCCTTGCTTGGTCCACTTCCCTGACTCTTGTCCAGTGCTTTCGGTGCTCCCCCGCACATATGAGCTCCTCCATCCAAGGCTGTGCGGGGCAAGCCCAGGACAGGCCTGGGAGACTCATGCTTTGTGCAATCCTGAGCCTCAGTTTCCCCCTCCTGCTCTACAGGCACAGTACCTGTGTCCGCATAAGGTCAGAGCTCTTGGGACTCTGAACCCCCTTTCCCTCTCCCCTGAGGCCACATCCCACCTGGCTGGGCCTGGGGACCAAGGTATCTTGGAACCAGAGCCCACCTTGGGCTCGCTCACAGCAAACCCCATTTCCCCAGGCCTTGAAGCCAGGTGCTCATTCTCTCAGGCAAGCTGTCCGTTGCCCTGCTCCCTGCCCCCACAGGGCTGACCTGAACAATACTCCTCAGCAGAGCCTGCCTTAATTACCTGTGGGCTGTGAGAAGCCCCTGCCTGCCCTGGCCTTTGCCTTTGGATGCCCACCCTAGCAGGACCCTGCTAATGAGTGAGGCCCAGCCCCTTCTTGGAAAGGGCTCTGCTCGCAGGAAGAGCCTGAGAAGGCTCCCACAGAATGTGCAGACTTGGAAGCCACGGAGGCCTCAGGTTGCATCTCAGATCTCCCCTGTGGCACTGGAAGGCTGTCCTCTGGTGCGCCTGGCTGCAGGCTCCTAACTGTGAGGACAGGGAAGGACGGCCCCCAGGCTGACACCAGTCACCGCTTGCTGGGTTGCCGCCTGCACACGCAGCATTACATTACCACGATGTGCCGTGAGCGCGTAAAATGTGCTGGTTTCCATGGTTTAGCACAAAAAAGGAATGTAAAATGACTCACTAGTAATTTTATTACATGTTGAAATAATAATTTCTTGATATCTTGGGTTAAATAAAATACATTATTAAAATTAATTTCACATTAAATTTTTTTTCCACCTGACTACTAGAAACTGGAATATTCCATGTGTGCTTTACAAAGTAGCTCCATTCTGAGTTCCAGGCAGAGCTGCCTTGCATGGCCTTTCTGGGGCTCACATGGGGGGCAGCCGTGCTCTGCCTTCCAGGCAGTGGGATATTCCTTGGGGTAAGGGGCTCAGAACCTCACCTGCCCCTTGTTGCCCCTGTCACCCCCTAGCCCAGGGCTACCTCTTTCTTGGGATTAGAGGGGCCAGAAAAGAATAGGAGCACGCAGTCCCCTGGACTGGGCAGCTCCTATCTGCCTCTGGGCTTGGGATGCTGGTGGGCTACAGCAGCAAAAGGGGTGGGGGCTGACAGACGTCACATTTCCTGGGTGACCCACACACTGCCAGCCATCTTTCCAGAGCAAGATAATCTCCCCTGAGAAGAGGAAAGAATTCTAATTACTTCTCAGGAAGACATTTGTTTGGGGAGGCAGAGAAGCCGAGCATATGGTGGGGAGGGGTGCTGGACCCCAGCAGTGGCTCTGTCAGTTACCTGGCAGCACAAGGGGGGCTGTGAGGGGTTTTCTGATAGAATTTGGGTGGCATGCCTGGACTCTGCAGGGGAAGGGACGAATTGCTCCTTTGGGTGTCCCTAACGGGACCTTCCACAAGCCTGGGCACCTCCTCTGTGGCCCCTGCTGAGTACCCTAAGGGGCTACCAATGACGATGTGAACAAAGGGAAGAGGTGGGTGCATCCTCAGGGTGGAAGCAGAGGGGCTCCCAGAGGGGACAACCTTGGGCTGAGGTTCCATGGAGAGCAGAGAGCCCTGGGGAAGCCTGGCAGAGGCCAGCCTCACCAAAGGGAGTGGGAGAATGAGCTCGGCTCACCAGACAGCGGGAGCCAGGCGGGCACCTCTGGGTGTCCAGGGAGACATCTGGAAATCTCTGGGGAGGGGTGGGAGCCACAGAGGGCTCTGAGCTCTGAGGAGGCCAGGGTGGATCTGGCTTTCCCAGTGATGGTGCTGGCTGTGGCACCCTGGACCGGGAGTAACCCTGGAGGGGACGGGATAGCAGCGCCTGCTGGAATCAGGGGGGCTGATGAGGCTGGCTCCTGTGTACGCCGCCTGCCCCCCTTGCTCACCACTTCTGACCTGCCCCACTTATCCTCTGTCCCCTGCGCTGCCTCCTACGGCCCCAGGACAGGGGTCCAGCTGGCAGGATGTCCAGGGAGACCTGTTCCTCCCTCCCGGTCTCCTGTCTCCTGCCAGCCTCGCCCACCTTTAGCCAGGCTGCGGCTGCTGCCTGCTCTGCTTCCCTGCCTCCTCCTGAGCCCACCACACCCCTCCTGTTTCCGCGCAGCTCTGTTCACAGAGACGCCCCACGACGTGACGGCACGGACGGGCGAGGACGTGGAGATGGCCTGCTCCTTCCGCGGCAGCGGCTCCCCCTCCTACTCGCTAGAGATCCAGTGGTGGTACGTGCGGAGCCACCGGGACTGGGCCGACAAGCAGGCGTGGGCCTCCAACCAGGTACGGGGAGCTGGGAGGGTGGGCGGCGCCGCTCTGCAGCCCCTCAGAGCTGTTCCTCTGCGCTCCAGGGTGGAGTAGTGGAGGCCCAGATGGAGGCTATTTTAGGTAAGGCAGGAGGCAGAGCGAGGCAAAGCTCCTGAGAAGCCACAGCAAGAGGGCCCTCGGGAGAGCACAGAGGCCCTCCTCTTGGGGAAACGGAGGCCACAGGGACAGAAGCTGGCTCCAGGTTACGAGGCAAAGTGGTCTCCTGGTTCACATTCCCCCATTTCTCCAGGCCATGGCGAGAATTGTTTTGTAAATGATTCGGCCAACATGGTCGGGTATCACTGTTGCCGAGTTCATTCTCAAGTTCATTCATGCGTGAACATGCAGGCAGGCTCCCTGCACCTGCACCCGCACCCCCGGTCACACAGGCGGCTAGAGCACATGCCATACCACCAGCCCCACTGCCAGCTGTCAACCCCTGCAGCTCTGCCTACACGCTGTCCCTGCAGCAGAGCCTGCTGGCTGTGAGCAGGTGGGGCTGGGGGGCGGAGGAGCATCCCACAGGGTCTCTGGGCGCCCACAGGGTCAAGCAGGGTTAGCTCCCATGGCCCAGGTGTCCCCATCATCTTCCTTCCCTTTTTGTCTCAATTCCCTTTTTCTTTCCCCTGATGGGGTTCCCTGGGGTCACCTCCCAAACGAGCCCCTTGTACTTTCCTTTGTCCTCAGGTCTGTTGTTGAGGTCACCATCTAAGACACTTGCATCTGTGCGTGGATATCTGCACCAGTGGATGTACAAATACACACATCTGCACATGACCACACACATGTGCACACTTCACCCCCACACAGTAGCGAGCTACCCATTCCCTCCGGCTCCTGAAAGAGCCGCTAACATATGCACAAGGACATGTCACATTCTGTTCTGCTCCTGGGGTGTCAGGTCCCCAGTGTGTCAGCTTGCTACACATAGAGGAAAAGGACATTGGCCAGGGAAAGCCCCTAGGAAAGGAGGTGCAGATATCTGCAGGTGGAAGCCGCGGGGCAGCTTGTGGGGCGCTCACACAGCAGCATCTGCTCCAAATGCACAACTACAGACCGGGGCAAGGCTCACAGTCCTGCTGACTGCTGGGCAGATACCGCCGCCCCAGCCTGTCTGCACACAACCCCTATTTATGTGCAGCGCCCTCATGGACCCAGATGCCTGGCAAGGGCGGGCAGTCAGCTTCACAGGTGCCACCTTCATCTTTCAGTCAATCCCTCCCCCACATCCTGAGCAGACAACAGAGCTGAGGGGCAGCAACCCCAGACCTCACAGCTTCCAAGCATCTTCTGCTATAGCTGGAGTCTTTTTATGAGATGATTTTTAATTTTGATTTAACACGTGTTAATTGTATACATTAGTGGGGTTAGTGTGATATTTCCATACGGGCACACAGCATATATGGGTCAAATCCAACCTCCCGCTACCCACAGTCTCAACTGTCCCCTGGTCCCATCCCGTGGTGTGTCTCCCCCACCTCCACCCGTGTTAACACCTTGTCTCTGCTCTCTCTGCCCCTCCCCCTCCAACAGCTAAAAGCATCTCAGCAGGAAGACGCAGGGAAGGACGCCACCAAAATAAGTGTGAGTTTTGATAATGACTTCTCACAAAGGCTCTCATAGAGGATGTGGCTGTGCCTTTGAAATCATTTGGGAGGGGGGCGTTCCAGCAAGGGAGCTTGGGCAGGAAGATGGAGAAGAAGAAAATGAAAAAGAGGAAAAATAGCCCTGCTCTGTGTGTTAAAAGCCAGAGATTTTTCAAGTTCATTGAATGACAGGCACAAAAAATGACAAGAGGAGAGAAGATGCATTCTCTCGAGTCGGGGCCAAGGCTGTGTGCGCTTGATGCTTCCTGCCTGTCTCAGCAGCATTTTTATTTGAGGAAACAACAAGGTCTAATGAGACTGAGTGGGCTTTTTTTTTCTCATCATGTCTGACAGTGACAGCATCTCATGGTCCCTGAGTTCCTGAGTCCCTTGGGTGATCTGCATTCTGGGAATGGAGACTCTAGTACTGGCCGAACTTCTTATGAATTGGTTCATTTTATTATAGCCACACTCTATAGGAAAGGGCAATTATTCACCCATTTTGTAGGTGGGGATAATCAAGGCTGGGAAGGGAGTCAAGGACCTGCTAGAGGAATCACTCCAAGGTGATTGGTGTCCCAGGCTCTGCTGGGGCCCAGTGAGGTCAGCAGCCCAGGGGGTGACAGGTTTGTGCAGGTAGGGCTCCCAGAACCAGGCCTGCAACTGTCAGACAGGATTGAGAAAGGAAAACACCAAGTAGAGGGAACCGGCCTGAGTCCCAGTGTGGTCATTGTCCCTGACTGGATCTGTACCTGAGAACACAAAGGTGCCAGCAGGGGTGTGACTGCCCATGTGTGCCCATGCTTTTCTGAGGGATTTCCCAGAACTGTCCTATGACCAGGGGACACTCAGGACCCCAAGGTCAACAAGACACAGATGCACAGGAAAGGTTACAGCCTAGAGCGTGGAGCCCAGGAGGTCGGAGGGTACTGGGCTGTGTCTGGGCCTGGAGGTGGGAGTGTGGAGGCAGGGAGGCCAGGGGAGGCTCCGGCAGCTTGGGCAAGAAAGAGGTGGGTAGCGGAGAGGGCAATCAAAGTGCTGTGTGTGCTGTCGGCCCGGGGCACAGCTGGCTTTGGAAACTCCAGCCAGGCCCAACTCAGGGTGCTGGCAGTGCTGTCCCCTTCCCACCCTGCCCTCACCTCTGCTGAGGGCGTAGCTGTGTCTGATGCCCCATTTCTCACCCAAACCCCCGTCAGTGGGGCAGGGGGTGTCTGCATGTATATTTGCACATCCCATTCATTGAAAGCCTCTCTATGGTTTTGTTTTCAATTTTAGACAAGGCTCAGGCAAAGGCGAGAATAATCTAATTGATTTGGAAGATTATAATTCCGGACTGCTGGGCCCATGTGAGGGGGAGGTGACCACACAAATGAGCTAAATAAAATAAATGATCTCCATTCGAGCGTGGAATCGGCCCCAGCCCCGCCCCCTGCCGGTGCTGCTCCAGCCGTGCCTCTTCAGGTCTGCTGAGGAGATGCACAAGCAGGCCTAGGCCCCGTCCACATGGTCGTCATCCTTAAATACACCAAGGCCCAGCCTGCAGCGCCTGTAATAGGGGTGCACCCTCAGATCCTGCGGTCTGAAAGCAGAGCTCTAACTTCTTCTTGGCCTTTAAGGGTCTGCAGGGTTGCTCTGCCCGCTCCTCGGGTTCATCCCAGCTGTTCCCCTGCCCTGACCCTGTGTTCTTCTACCCTCCCATCTCCTCCCAGGGCCAGGTCCTCTGCTTAGAAAGCTGCTGCTCTCTTTCCGTTCAGAGGTCAGCGGGGGTACTTCCCCTGTCCAGCTTAGAGACAGTAGCGCTTCTTCTTTCTCCCGATGGCTGTATTTCCACCTGCCAGTATCCATTCCTGTGAGCATTTGCCTCCTGTCTGCCACCCCCAGTGGTGGTGGCCCCAGGACTGTGCCTGCCTGATGCACTGTTACTCCAGAGCCTTGGGCAGAGCCTGGCACAGTCAGTGCCCTATAAGTGCTCAATGACACACACGTGTACACATACGTGCATCCAGGCCAGTGGGTATGGAAATGGGTTTTTGTGCATGGAGCGACCACTGTGATGCAGATCCTGCTCCTGCATATAACATGAGTGAGTGAAGGTGCTTGTGTGGGGGCCACGGGGACCTGGGAATCCCAGCCCCCATTATCCTTAGCAGGCAACTGAACCAGACAGGGAGCTAGGCCTGACATTCTCAAGTCTTCTAAAATACCAACATGGCTGGAGCATCTCCTGATGTTAAACTCTTGGGACATAATTTGATCTCTTGAAAAACACCCTACGCCCCAAACATCATGGTTTACAGTTGGGCAGCATCTCAGATGCTGTGTGGTCTCAGGTTCTGAGAAGGAAGTGCCACCAGCTTAGGAGTTTGTTCCCAGGAGGGCCTCAGGACTATCTGTAGGAAGGCCTAGAGCATGAGACCAGCGATAGTGAGAGCCAAGGACATGGTGCCAGGACTAAGTGTCCCAGGTGCTCCAGCTAGGCCACCTCCCAAGATCTCCAGTTCCTGTGTGATGTCTGGTCTGAGTATATAAAACACACTGTGGAAACCATAAAGTGCCATGGATTCGGCACTGTGTAAATGACAGTGGCTGTTTACTTGTTAACATGACATTGAGAACACTGAGAACCATAAGATTCCTTCTTCTATCATGGAGTAAGAAAGGAGCCAGGGACTGGAAAGAGCTCAGGCTCTGGGGCATCTGGGAAAGAATGAAATAATAATGACACAGTAGCACCACAGCCGCTGACATTCAGTGGGTGCTGAGCCTCGGTCAGGAGCTGTGCTGAGCGCTCTGTGTGTGGCATCTCAGTGAGGTCTGGGGAGGGGGGTCCTTGGCCTAGCAGTGTCCCCCAGGGCCTGCATGAGCTGAGGGTCCCACTGGCAGGAAGGGCCTTGTGCTGTGGTGCAGGCAGCACTTCTGCCTGTTGGCTTTGTCACACCAAGCAAGTCTTTCTTTTGATCTCACTAAAGCCCTTTGTACTAGAGTTTAAAGACTGCAGCTGTGACCACCAACATGGAGGAGGAGGGCTGCTGGCCTCTGAGAGCCAGAGCAGGGACCTGACACTGCCAAGAGGGCTTCCTGGGGGACAAGGAGGGAGGACCCTCATGGCCCCATCAGCCTGTCTGGAAGGGTTGGGGGGCGTTTTGGTAGGCTGGGTTTGATTGTCATGGAAAAACAGATGGAAGGGGTGATTTGGGGTGGACCCAGAAGGAAGCTGGGGTGGTGACCCAGGTGGAAAGGGGTGCCCTCCCATGCCCTCTTCCCACACACAACTGCGACCTTCAGCCCCCCTCACCAGGGAGTAAAGGGGATGGGGTGGAGGCTCAGCGACACTCGGAAGATAGAGGGAGGAGAGTCAGGGACAGACTGTACAAAGAGTGTAAGGAAGGCAGGGGTGACAAGTGGGGTTGGGCCGGGCCTGGGTTTGGGGGATCTGAGTTGGACCCTGCATATGCTGAGGGGCTGGGAAGCAGCCAGGGAGCTCAGAGCAGGGCCTGGCCTCAGCGAGGGAGCCACTAACCGGCCCTATCCCTACACCTTGTAGGACCATTGTACAGGCAAGGCCTGTGTTGTGGGCACCAGTTGGCACTGCCTCCTGCCTGGCAGTGGGCAGGAGGAGTTGGCCCAGGCCAGCCCCACCATCCCTGAAGGGCCCAGGGCCACGGGGTAAGCAGGAGGGAGGCTGGGCTTGGTCATGGCCAGGACTCTTTCAGCATAGTTAGGTGCTTAATGGCACTGCTAAGGCCTGTCGATGCCTATGCTGAGGTGATTATGATTTACAACCAAGCCACCAAGTGGGGCCCTCTCCGCTCATGGCCTCTACAGGCTGCTGGGCCAAAAGGTTTCTGAACAGTCTGTGAGTGATGAGACTCCACGGGCTGTCCCCAACCATGGGGACTACTCGGTCCTCCAGAGGCATAGGCCTGCAGTGAGGCCTAGGGCTGGGCCACCCCAAGACCTGGAGTGCTGAAGACCTAGGGAAGGAGGGTAGGGAGACAGACCCACAGGGTCTGATCACGGAATGCCCTGGAGGTGTGGATAGGCCCGATCTCTGTGGCCAGCCAGGTGCTCCCAGGAAGGACATTTCACCTGTTTCAGTTTTCTCCCCCATACAGTGGGTGTCCGGCCACTGCCCACATCATGGGCAGACTCTGAGATCTGAGGCCTGGTGAGGCTTCCTCACGGCACTTCACAGTGATGGCTGCGGCCTAGCTCTCGGCTACCAGCGTAACAGTTCCCTTCCTGTTGTTGTGACCCTTTGCATGCTGTAGACAGTGCCCAGAGCGGAGCCTCCTCCGACTGGGTCCTCACTGTTCCTCTTGTTTCCGCGTTAGGCAACCGTGCAGGCCTCGCTGGGTCTGGCTCATTCACAGCCCTGTCTCCAGTACCCAACTCAGAGCAGATGCTTGCTAAATGTTTGTTGAATGAATAAATGAATGTAACCCAAGAAGACCAAAGCCAGGGCGTGAGGAATTTGTCAAGATCAGAGCCCCATGCCACAGTGCCCCCTGCATCTACCCCAAACCTCTTTACTCCCTGGGGAGGGAGGCTGAAGGCAGTAGCCGTGTGTGGGCAGAGGGCATGGGAGGGCACTCGGGCTGGTGCAGGCTGGGCCGTGGAGGGCGGGCCTGCGGGTGCTCCCCCCTCAAGCCGCTCCCAGTGCTTTGCATTATTACTCCATTAGCGCCTCGTAGGGTTGACAAATGAAGGATAATTAATATCCGTGAGGGAAGCAGATGTTGAGGTAATTCGCTCCCGCTGCGCATTTGCAATCGCATCTCTTCCCCGCCCTGAGAGCGTGGCAGGCCCCGGGGCCCTTAGGGCCCTCAGTGGTGCCCTCAGTGGGGTGGAGGAGTCCAGCTGGCCCCGGCGCTGAGGACGGGCACCTGCTCTTCGGCCCCCACGCAGAGCGGGCAGCTGGAAGAGGGGGCCCTGCTGGGCGTGGCTCGTCTGGCTTGGGTCCCACCTTGCCCCTGCTGTCCCCTGCTCCCGCCCGGGCTGCGTGAGGCGCGGAGACCCCAGCCGGAGCAGGACGGCCAGGCACCCTGCTACGGCCGCTAATCTGAGCCCCGCGGAGCCGGAGGAGTCCGTGGCTTTGCTGGCCCTGCGGGTCCTGTGGAACCGGCCACAGCGTTCGGTGCGTGAGCTCTGGTGGGGTCCAGCCCGGGCGTGTGTTCCGCTTTGCCACTCCCTGTCGTGGGGCTCTGGGGGAGTCACTTCCACGGAGGAGTCTCCGGGATGCCGTGCAGTGTGAGAGCAACTAGACACTGCAAGAGTCCACGCAGAAACTCCGCGACGGGGAAAGCGGGACCGTGGGGCGCCGCAGGCGTGTGGCGTGGTTAGCCCTGCTGAGCCCCGAGGGCACGGGCGGCAGCCGCACCTCGGCCACACCGTAAAGACCGCTGCATCAAGCTCTGCGCAATTTATTGTATACAAATTAAACTTCAGTTTTAAAGTAAAAAACATAAAGCCCAATGAAACAAAGTAACAAAAGGCCGATGTTTTAAGAAGGCCAGAGAACAAAGTCTGCCGCTCCGTGCACACCCTGGCATGAGGGGAGAGGCCATCGGGAATCTGTGACCAGCCTCTCCTTTAAAGCAGCCGCGCTGCCCCGGGGCAAGGGAGCCGGCTTCGCAGCCGCCCGGCCACCTCCTCCAACCGCTGCTGCAGCACACCCAGCGCTAGGTAGGAGGCCGCCTCCCTCCTGTCCTCACGCTTCACGCAGAGGCAGCGAAGCCATCCTGGGGACCCGTCCGTCTGTTTCCGTAAAGGACATCCTACCCTAGGAGGTTTTCTCTTTTTTTAAGTTTTACTATTACATGTGTGTGGAACACAGTGATTATGTTCCCCAGGGCAGGTTGGTGCCTGTACCTAACACATCTTAATTCGTTTTCATTTCCTTCTCCATCCATCTCTCGGTCTCTTACCCTTTCGCAAAAGAGCTCCCTGCTTTCTCTTATCCATCTTTTATTTTGTGCTTTATAATTTGGATTTCTCAAAAAGGAGAAACCATGTGACACTGAAGCTTGTCTATCTACTTTACTTCGCTTAGTGTTGTGGTCCCAAGAGGCATTCATTTTTCTACCAGTGCCTCATGCTTATCCTTCTTAACGGCACAGTAGTACTCCGCTGTGTCCCTTTCCCGTCTGCGTGTGGGAGACCTCGGGAGCTCTGGCGTGTGTGTGGTGTAGCTCATGCTTCTTCAAGGCTGCGCAGAGTTTCACCGGATGAACCCACCACAGCTTACTTATCCGTTTGCTTGATGAACAGTGTCGCTGCTTCTATATTGTTTTGCTTCTGTTGTGAAGCAACAGCAAACCCTCCGCCGCAGCAAACGCTGGCGGAGCCTTTGGTGTGCGTGTGCTTGTGCGTGTGTGGCGAAGGGTGCGGGGTGTTCGGCTTCCCGACCGGGGCCCCAGCCCGCACCTCAGGACCGTTCACGGTCTCTCTGTCGCCCCCAGGTGGTCAAGGTGGTGGGCAGCAACATCTCCCACAAGCTCAGACTGTCGCGAGTGAAGCCCACGGACGAAGGTACCTATGAGTGTCGCGTCATCGACTTCAGCGACGGCAAGGCCCGGCACCACAAGGTCAAGGCTTACCTGCGGGTGCAGCCAGGCGAGAACTCCGTTCTGCACCTGCCCGAGGCGCCTCCGGCCGCGCCCGCCCCGCCGCCGCCCAAGCCCGGCAAGGAGCTGCGCAAGCGCTCGGTGGACCCCGAGGCCTGCAGCCTGTAGCCGCGCTGCGGGAGCCCGAGCCGCGCGGGGGACGGACTACCTGCGGCCGCCACCTCCTCTGGGCTACCCGTGGCTGCCGTCACGCCGACCCTCTGCCTACCACCCCCGCTCAGCATGCAAGCCCACCCGCCCATCATCCCCTTTCAGCCCCTCGCGGTGACCTGGCTCGGAGAAAGTGGCCCTGGGCTCCGGGGGGACGACCTCCCTGCAACCCCCGACGCAGGGGCGGGGACCATGCCGGGGCCTGGGCTGCCCGTTTCTGCCACCAGCGTCAGTGGAATCCCGTGTTTTGCTTTGCTTGCTTGTCCCCACCCTGTCCTGAGCCGGGCCTCCAGCCGTCCCTCTTGGGCCTGCGGCTGCAGACAGTATCCCTCCCTGGCTCTGGACTTGAGTCCAGCTGGAGCCTCGTACCCTCCACCGGAAGAACTGGGGTGCAGAGCCCCCAACAGGGCCTTTCTGCGGCGGGGGCCCCGTAGCAGGGCCCCTCACTCGGCCTTGAGGACAGCGAGGTGCTGTGTGGCTTCCTGGAGGGCCCTTCCTGCCTAGTCTCCTACTAAACAGCGGATCTGACCCTCCAGGGAGGCCGGCACCGGAATCTGTGGATCCACAGCCGGTCAGAGGGAAGTCTTGCCCTGGCCCCAGTCCCCGCAGAGCGGTGCACCAGCAGGACCCCTTCAGGGTCTTTGGGGCTCACCCAAGAGCTCCTTTTGCCAACCCTGATGTCATAGCCCCCTCTTGGGCTGCCAGGTCTACCCAAGGCCTGGAGTTGTTGGGAGCCACCGGCCTCCCTTTACCAATTCCCTCTCCAGTCCTGATCAGGGGCATCCCACCCCTGGTAAAATGTAAATATTTCTATGAGTCCCTCCCCACCCCCAGAACTGGCTCCAGCCTCTAGCTGCCCATGAGTGACGGACCTGGCTGCTGGGAGAGGTGGGGGGCTTTGCCGGGGGTGAGTGGGTGGCTCTGTATACATAATCCAATCCGTGATTACCAGCCAACCTGAATAAAGTGGTTTAAAACAAGTCACAGGCCGTGTCTTTCCGGGGCACTTATCTGGGAGCCCAGCTGCAGGGCCTGAGAGTCAGGGAGCCCTAGCTGGCCCTCACCAATGCGGGCCCAGAGCGCTCTGCCATCCTGCAGACAGGGGCTGGTGTCTCTGCAGAGCCTGGAAGCTGGCGGGGCTGGGAGAGGGCAGGAAAACCAGCCTTTGTCTGGCTCCAGCCAATTGCCAAGAGTCATTCCTTGATGCTGAGATAATCACACACGCAGGAGTGTGCATGGAGCGCGCTTACGTAGTGCTACGGGAGATTACATCAAGTGAACAGAGCCACTACCCACCCAAAGTGCCAGCCTGGAACAGACCCTCACCCCAGAGCACTGCATCAACCCCACAGTTCCCCACCCCTCCCTCTTAGAGGCCACCACAGCAGTGACTTTTAAGATAATCACATCCTTGATATTCATTATAATCTCAATACCTGTGTGTGTGTTACTTTAAACAAAGAGTTTGAGTTTTGTCTGTTTCGAACTGTATATGCTTGAAGTCTGATTGTTTTTTCTTTCCTAACTCCAACCCTCTCAGTACTGGGGATTGAATCCAGGGCCTTTACGTTGGACTACATCCCTAAACTTGTTTTTTTATTTTTTATTTTTAAAAATCATTTATTTTTTTTGGTACAGGGTCTCACTACACAGGTTGACCTCAGAGCAATCCTCCTGTCTCAGCCTTCAGTGCTGGGATTACAGTTGTGCACCACCATACCCAGTTTCAGTGGCCTGCATGTCACATGGTATCGGGGATGAAACCCAGGTTCCTGCACTTAGACTGCCAAGCTATCTCTCCGGCCCTTATTTTTTATTTTGAGACAACCTTACTGTCTGGGCTCAAACCTGTGATCCTCCTGCCTTAGCCTTTCAGAGAGCTGGGATTGTGGGTGTGCACCGCCATGTTCACCTAGCCTATTTTTCATGCAGCATAATACTTTTGAGAGTCATCCATCCTGTTACGTGGGCCTATAATTTCACGTTTGCTCCTATGTAATATTCCACCACATGGAATATCCCACAGCTCATCGGTGGGCTGCTCTGCTGTTGGCAGGGGCTTGGGGCGCATTGGTTACTGGGTGCTCCTGCCCAAGCGGTGTTCCCTCTCCTTCATGCCTTGGACTCTGGCTCCCCTTGGCTCATCCCGGCTGAGGATTCCTCCTGCCATGGTCGCTGCCTGAGCCGGCTGCTTGCTCTTCTGTGCCCCTGCAGAAGCCAATGGCGTTGCTGTTCAGGGCCTGGGACCTGGTGCAGTGACAGCAAAAACTGCCCTGGGTCCCCGGCCCCGAGCACCCCTGCAGCAGCCTGGGGCAGGCAGTACACCCTCAGCTTTCAGATGAGGACACTGAGCTCAGGGAAGGGTGGCTGGAGGATGAGAAGACGGAGGGCGACGCAAGCAGGCCAGGCTGGGAAGCAAGCGGCCCTGCTGCAGGGTTCAGGTATTGCCGGCTTGCCTGACCTGACCGCGGTGTTTGTAGGCCAGTGGCTGCCTTTATTTCGTGAATTTGGTCCCTTCCAGAAATGTCCACGTGCAGGGTGGGCCCTGGATGGCTCAGGCCCCTCTGGGAGGACTCAGCTCACGCTGATGTGGTACTGTGCTCGCCGTCCTGCCGCACGCCCACGCTGCACGCCCACACTGCGCTAGGAGTTATCAAAAGCACGATGCTGGGCCTGCGCAGGACCTCATCGGAGCCCCTAGGCTATATCTCCTCTTGTCTTCCTCTTCCATGGAAGGGTTTTCTACATCCTGCTGGGAAGGCAGATGAAAGTGCCCGGATCAGAGTCTCAGCCACTATCGCCCTTGCTGCACGGTCTCAGGCAGCCTCCTCTTTACCTTTCCTGTATAATGGGCATATTCCCAGGGAAAGCACAGCAAAGCCCCAGCCAGATGTCACTTTCCACACCGTCGGGGGGCTAGAATGAGAAAGACAGCTACTAGGTCGTGGCCAGCAGGAGGGTGCACGGGCACGGGTGGGAGGCAGGGTGCGTGGTGCAGCTGCTTTGGAAAGTGGACAGGCACTTCCCCAGAATACTGAGCAGGGCTGGGCATGACTCAGTAATCCTACTCCTGACTATATGCCCAAGAGAAGGGAAAGCATATGTCTGCACAGAACTTGGGAATGACTATTTATGGACGTACTGTTCACCCTAGCTCTAAAGTGGAAGTAACCCAAGTGTCTGTCATCGATGAATGGCTAAATGAAGGGTGGTCTGTCCAGACAGTGGAATATTATTTGGCAATGAAAAAGAGCTACGTTCTGATACATACAGCATCAGAGATACCTTGAAGACACAGTGCTTGGTGAAAACAGGCAGACACAATAGCCCACACGGCCTGTGCTTCTATTTCTATGAAATACCAAGCAGGCAAATTTGTAGACAAAAACCCGACTGGTGGCTGACCAGGGTTGAGGGAGAAGAGAAACAGGTACAGTTTCTGTTGAGCGTGATATAAAGGTTCTGAAATTGTGCAAGTGGTTGCAAAAGTATGGGAACATTGTTTTGAGACAAAGTCTCACTATCTAGCTCTGGCTGGCTTTAAACTCGCTACGTAGCAATCCAGGTTGGCCTTGAGCTCATGGTGATCCTCCCGCCTCAGCCTCCTGAGTGCCGGGATTGCAGGTGTGTGGCGCCATGCCTGGCCTGTGTGAGCACGCTAAAAGCCATGGAATATATATTCTAATTAGATGAGTAGTGGGGCACATGAATTGTATTTCAGTGAGGCCTTAAACAAACACAAGCTGCCCCTAACTATGGCACCCAACACGGCTGCACCAAACACCTGGGAAATTCTGACTCCTCTTAGTACCGCTGTGCTTTGTACCTGAAATCCACGCCCTCGCTGTTCTTGGCCTCCAGGCACTGCTGGTGGTGACGGCAGAGAAGGTGAGGCCAGGAGGGTAGCACCTCTAGGTGGTACACAGGTGCCCCCTGCCAAGCTGCAGGCCTCTTTTCTCTTCATGACCCACCTTAAGAACAACTGGGGAAGCCAGGTGCGGCAGTGTGAGCCTGTAGCCTGAGCCATGCAGTGGTGAGGCGGGAGGATGGCCTGGGTCCAGGAACTCAAGGCCAGCCCGAGGAGCATAGTGGGCCCCATTAAAAAACCCAAACCCACAGCCAAATAAAAAAGAAAAAAAAAGTCCTTCTCCTGTTTTGCAGGCTTGCCTGGTAGCTCAGTTGTTTAAAGTGCCCCCTTTGGCAAACTCTGTCAGGTGAAGGGACCGTGATTCGATCCCCAGCTCCAAAAGCAACACTAGACCAGCCCTTCAGGCAGCCTGAGCCAGCCAAAAAAAAAAAAAAAAATCCTTCTCAAAAAAATACCAAACCCAAACAAAAATAATAACAAAAAACATCCCAATCTAATCCAGGACAAGGGGTACTTGTTATAAATTGATGTCTAGAGCCCCTCTTGGCCTTCAGACTCCCATGGGCCAGTATCTATGTTGAGGTTAACAATATATCTCAGTTTTAATGGCTGTAGAACATTCCATCATAGAGATAATCCAGGATTTATTTAACCAATCCATAAATGATGAACATTGAGGCGGCCTCCAACTGTGGGCTCAACAAACAGTGTTGCGGTGAATTTCCTAGATTATGAATCTGTGCATGCATATGCAAATGCGCTTGTAAGGCACATATCTGGAGGCTAGAATTGTTGGGTCAAAGAGTTTAGGCATTTTTAATCCTGGCAAATTACTTCCCATAGAAGAAGGAGTGTTTTGCACTCCTACAAGCTCTGTGTGAGAATGTGCCCCTCCTCACACCCTCACCTTGACAACCTGGGATTAAATATGCAATTCATGGACAACAGAGGGTCTAGCTTGGGCAATCTACTGGGTAAGGTGGAGCGGAGCAGCTTCTTGTTTATTTCAGAACTATTTGTATTCTCTGGAATCTAACAGCT
>PVKN010000087.1:82682-117297 GCA_004027915.1 Capromys pilorides | reverse complement strand
GGGGCCTGGGGCGAGCCGCCTGGATGAGATAACGGTGCTGTTCGTGCCCCCCGTTTTTTAATGAGTCTAATCAACCGGAGTAGTTTGTAGGGAAGCGGCAGGGTACCTTGCATAAAGCTAGACAGCTGCAGTATGGGAAGAAGGGACTGGACCCTGGCCTGACTTGGGGTGGTCCTCATGCCTGGACGGAGGGGCACAGCTGCAGCATGTTCCCAGGCTCCTCTCCGTGTTGTTTACACGGTTTCCATTCTCATCCAAGTCCTGCGCTGGGTTACTTTACACTAGTGAAATGCTAACCAGCCATATTGGCTCAATAAATAGCTTGCGTAAGGAGAGAATTTTCTTCTAGAAATCAGTGCCTATATTTCCTGGAAACTCAATTTTAAATAGTCCACCTGAAGTGTAGCTGTTGGTTGTTCCCATCCAGTGATTTCCCGTAACACCCAGTAGGTCAGATAAACCCTTTTTCATTTGCAGATATTTGACTTCTTTGTATTAAAATTATTTTGAAGGGGTTGCTTTGTTGGGTGGCTTTTTTTCTTTTCCAGAGAAGAGAGAAATGTACTTGGAAAGTAATATATGTTTACATCTATTTGCAAATCCCTGTACGTAACTTTTTTTTCAAGTGTGAATGTAAGTGTAATGTGAATTCCATCTTGGTTACAAATGAGACTCCTTCAGTCAGTGATCCAAATAAAATCAGTTGTGAAACTGTCCCCTTGTCATTTGGGGGTGAACCCCCTTGTCATTTGGGGGTGAAAGGTGGGGTTGCAGACCCTGAGGCCAAGGCTGGAGAGTCCTAGTTGGGGAGAAGGGCAGGGAAGCCGTCTGCCCCCGCCCTCAGGGTGTCCCGCTTTACCCTGGGCTTGAGGGGAGCCGCCTCCTGAAGCGCAGAGGCCAGGGTCCTGCAGGAAGCCGACCCTACCAGCTGAGTCAGATACTGGGGTCACCTAGGAGGATCCCTGTGCTGGACCACGTCTGAAGTAGAGTCCTCAATATTCAGGGGCTGGGAGGAGCCAGTGGCCAGGCGGACCAGTCGCTGCCCATCCCCGTGTCCCCTACATCCCGCGAGAGAGAGCACCAACCAGGAGGCTCCCAGGAGGCCTTTATTTAGCACAAAGATACACTGTCACAGTCTTATTTGTTACTCCTTTTACTAAAATAGTTCAAATCAATGTTTTTAACCACACTATCAAAAAGTTCTATTTCTCTCTGCACAAATCAAAGTGGTTCAACAGAAGGAGGGAACGAATGGGAGTCCATGGGCTCTGGCGCTGCAGGCCAGCAGGTGGGCGGGTGGGCGGGCAGTGGCCACGGGTCTCACCTCGGTCGTGGTCTACTGAGAAGAGTGTCACTGCCGACCCAGGACAGGAACCAGACGTTCCAGTCCGTTTCCATAAGCAGCACAAATACTTTTCCCCACCGTATGAAAAATATACACCTCTACCATTCTGCAGTCATGCATTTTAGTTTGTTTCTTTAAAAAAAAAAAAAGAAAAAATCAGTAGTATGTATTTTGTTTCCTGTCAAGTTTCAAAAAAAGAAAAAAAAAAAAAAGGTCACTTTTTTCTCTTAAACACTGGTGTGTAGCTAATAACTTTTGGATAAAAATGTGCCACCCTAAGAAGATATGTGCTCAGCAGAGTCTGACTCCAGGATAGGCAAGGCCACCGGCTGGGCTGAAGGGCAGCCTCCATCACCTCCGTCACGGTGGGCACTGGAGGCTGTCTCACTGGGTCGAGGTCCAGTGTCAGCACCGGGAGAAGCCACTGCCACCCTGGCCCTCTGGGGCTTTCCTAGGAAGGAGGGGTCACCAGGTGTCACCCTGAGTTGCAGGCCCCTGGGGTCAGGTTGTGGCCCCGGTGTAGCTGCTGGCTGCACCTGTGACTGTGATGTGACTGTCATGCACCCTGTCCTGGACAGCCATCCCAGCTGTGCTGGCTCGGGACACAGCAGGCGCTGCCTCTGGCAGGCGAGGGGTCTCGGGGACGGCCATGCCCCGGCAGCAATCTTACTTATTGCTTATTTCAATGGTGGCCAAGCCATCCTGGTCCAACCTGACTCCCGCGGGCTCCCAGGGCAGGACTCCGTCCAGTGTGCACCTACACACCATGGGCGCTGCTCAAGTCTGGTACCATAGCCAGCAGCAGCTCCCTACAGTTTCCATGGCGCTCCTGAACACACAGCCAAAGGCCCTTTCCCCTGAGAGTGACGACCCAAGAGTGAGATGGCAGGTGTCCAGGGTCCCGGGTGGGGCGGGGGCCGGGAGGCATCCACCACCCTCGTGTGGGCTTCACCTGGGCGTGACACAGACCAAGCTCTTTGGGTTCTTCAGGTGATTGCATGAAGCTCCACATACCATGGGGAGAGTGCAGGTGGCTGGTGGCCTGAGACTGAACAGAGGTGAATGGGCCCAGGGCTGTCCAGTGGCTGGGGACACCCAACCTGGGCCTCCCCCATGCCACACTCTGACCTACAGTGACTGTGCATGGATGGGCACATCTCGCCCCCAGAGCCCATGTAGAGCTGGGAACATGGAGGAGCTGGCAAGGCAACTGAGCCCAGCCTTCAGCAGCTACCTGCTTGGTTCATGAGCTGGGAGAGGGGACAAGAGGCCTTCCAGAGCTAGATGGCTTCAGCCATAAGTAGGGCCAAAAGGAATCTTGGGGACCCCAACTACCCACCAGCGGCCCAGAGAGGCTGAGTGACGTGCTGAAGGGCACACTGCAAACTAACATCAGAGCCAGCTCAGGCTCCTTCCTGCCCCAAAAAGCAGAGCTCACCCTGGGCGGCCCTGCAGCTCTGCCCTGCAACCCCAGGTACAGCCAGCGAGGGGGAGGTTCCAGCATGGCCCAGCTCTCCCCAGTAGGCAGAGACAGGGACATGGGACTGAGTGTGTTGGGGATGTCGGGATGGACACTACAGACAAACAAGAGCTGGCCTCAGGGAGGCTGGTCCCAACCCCTGCCCAAGGGAACCCTGAGCAAGCACCCAAGACTCAAGGTCAGAGGAAGGGCAGCTTCCCACCAGCCTGGACACGGTGACTCCTTATCCACAAAGCAGGACCCGGCCATGCCAGGGCCAGGAGCAGCACCAGTGGTGTCCACTTTAGGTGCTGGTGGGCACAGTCCGCACAGAGACATCCAGGTGAGGCAGGAGCGGCAAGAGGCCCAACACTGGGCCAGACACCAAGCACACCGGGGCCGGCATCCCTCTTGCTCATGCAACCCGGCTGTCCAGGCTTCAGGGCTGCAGGGAGCAGGCAGGGCTTCTTGTCCTCCCAGTTTGCTGGTGCGTGAGGCAGGAGACAGGGTCCTGGCCGATCCTATATACAATTCACCACAGAGACAGCGGTGTGGCCAGTCCCGCTGTGTACAGCACGCCCTACAAAGGCCCCTTGAACTGGTTCCCAGACAGGTGCTGCCGGATGGAGGGCTTGGAGCTGGCAGCATCTCCCAGCTTCCTCCAGACCACCTGTGGGGGACAGGATGTGAGAGGAGGGCTCATCTTAACCCCGCTCTACCCTGTCCTGCAAAATCGCCATATCCTCAAGCCACTGCGAGGGAAACTGGATCTGCAGAAGGCCGGGAGGCAGACCTGTAGTCTGTCCCCTCACACACATGGCCAGGGGGCAGCACCCCAAAAAGCCTCAGATTCTGGCCCTCCCTTGCTGGCTCTTGTGAGGGTCCAGTAAGGTGACAGGTGCTGCTCAGGGGGTCTCGGAGTTGAGGCTCTCCTGGGCAGATGCTGGCGGGCACAGCTCTAGAAACCAAGAGAGCCCAGCCTTACAGGCACAGGTTCTTCAACCTGTGCCTCCAACCCCATGCACTGTCAACTAGCAGCCACCAGGGGGCACCCTGGGACAGAGAACCAAAAGTCCAGACTCACCAGCCAATCAGGGATGGGAGTGGGGAGCTCAGTCCAGCCCAGAGCCCCAAGAGTGGTGCCCCTGTGTGCAGATTGGGAGGGGCAGCCCGACAGTTAGCACAAAAGACAGGGATTTGGGGCTCCAACACTCGTGCTGCCCCAGCAAAGTGAATGGGACAGTGTCTTACCCAGGGCAGGCAGGAACTGACCACACTGGGGAGCCCCCACCCCTCCTGGCCAGGCCCAATCCCAGCTCACGTTGCACATCTCTCGGACAATGGCCTTCTCCTTCTCACTTAGGTCCTCTTCACAGCTGTCCTGAAGCTGCCGGTCCAGATTCTCATGCACCTCCAGCACCTGAGGGGATCACGTCTTAGGGTGAGGGGCCATCAAGTCCCTAACTCCCGGCTCCACTTCCTGCTGAAAAGCTTGTCTTGGTCCCTGAACCACCCACCCAGCCCCTGAGAAATGGGTACAGAATGGCAGGTCACCTCCCTTCCCTATGACACTGTGGGCACACAGGACACCACACCCGAACTCCCAGGATAAGGGGCCACAGGACAAAGTCGGAGAGGGTGGGTGGGGGGACCCTGCTGGACCCACGAGTGGCACAGGGCTCTGAAAACAACCACGCGATCTACGGGGATGTGGCAGCCACTGGCAGCCCACACGGGACAGGCAGGGTCCCATGGACCTGCCCACCGCACCTGGGGCTGAGAGCCGGGCTTTAGGTCCAGCCCCACACCTGCTCCAGATCTCTAGCCTTAGGGGTGAACCTGTCCCTGGCCACCTGAGGTCTGTTTCCCTAGCTGCACAGGCTCAGGATGGCAAGTGGGTGGCACATTTCTGAGTACACCATGAGAGATGAAGTCCCACCCCTACTCCTCGGGTGCCCACTGCCCAGAGATGGCACAGGTGGGCACCATCCAGGTCTCCAGTAGCCAGAGAGGCCTTACCTTCATGGCATGAACCACTGCCTCTGGCTTCTGTCCTGCTGAGCTGTAGCTGGGGGGTGGCGAGGGCAGTTCGGGGACGGGGCAGGCCGGGCCCTGCAGGGAAGTCACACATCTCAGCTGGGCCTGGTCAGATGCAGATCACTCAGAGGGCCTGAGGTGCCTTCCGAGAACCACCATCCTTGTCCTGCCAGGCCCAGGCCACTCTACCTTGCTGTCGTATCCACCCCAGTGGGATATGGAGCATCCCAACACCAGTCCAGACCACAGGGCCTCCAGGACCCAGGCCAGGCCTGCTGTGTGGGAAAAGGAACACGACAGAGGGGGTGGGGAGACAACCTAGGGCCACAGCAGGCACGGCCACACTCCCTGCATTGGCCAGCAGGGGGTGCCAGCCACACGTGCACAGAGGCCCTGATACCAGGACTTGGTTCAGGTGCCCAAGAACCTGCTCCTGTGGGCACCTGTCCTAGAGGAAGACCTAGTGCCTGCTGGTCCTGGCACTCTGTATAGACTCTAAGCTGCTCGCTCTGTGGGCAGCCAGCCCAAGGCTGATCCCTGAACAATGGCGGAAGATGCAGGCATCAGGGCAACCCAGCCCTGCCTGGCCCCCGCACATCAGGGCCAGAAGGTGCCAGCAAGGGCTGGGCCTGGCAGCCGGCAAGCAGCACCGGCCACTGCAGGTGAGATGCACAATGTGTGGTGGGGGCATAGAAGCACGGAAGGAATGTGCCCTCCCCCAGCTCACCATGGGACCTTCGCACACTTGGACCTGCCATGCCGAACCCCACAGTGGCCTGAGGGAGACCTGCCCAGGTAAGCAAGGGGCTGGGCCTGCAGGACACCATAGCTGGTGCTGGAAGTGGGGTGAGCACTGCACCAAGAACCAAAACACAGGTCTGGAGGACCATGTCTCTGAGGTCCCTGCAGTCTTCTCGGGACAGTACAAAGTGCAAATGTCCCATGCCCAGCAGCAGCAGGATGGGTCAATCTGTTCACACAGCAGGACAGAATGCAGCTCCAAAGAGGGCTGAGGCAGGCAGACCTCGGAATCAGACGTAGGAGGCCACAGGCCATTGGATTCTGTCTGCATAAAGGTCCAGAGTGCTGTCAGGTGTGGCAGCTTACACCTGTAACCCTAGCAGCACTCGGGAGACTAAGGCAGGAGGATCAGCACTCGGTCAAAGACAGCCTGTACTATGTAGCAAAATCCTATCTCCAAAATAGTCCAGAACTGACAAAATCAGACACGGCCCATGGGTGAGAGCCGGTCATGGGAGGAGGAGAGCCAGGAGTGGCTGTCGGGGTGCGGGGCTTCTTTGGGGGCGAGACTAAACCTTTCTATTTTGATGACTATACAACTCTAAATTTAATAAGGACCACTGAATTGTACACTCAAAACAGGTAGCTGAGAAAAAACCACCTCTGCCCCCCAAGGTTGCCACTGGGGAACCTTCACACCCCTGGACCTGCTGCACCCTACCCCACAGGAGCCCAAAGGAGACCTGCCCAGGTGCTGGGTGGCATCCCAAGTGGCCTTTGGGCCCCACATGGTCCCCACTGTGGCTGGTCCCAGCCCAGGGACCAGTATGCAGGCTGCTGGAGGCCGCCCCAGGGTCCACTGGCTTCCCTATCCCCCGCTAGGAGCAGAGCAGACAGAAGGGACCGAGGAACCAGCCTGGGTGGTGTCACCATTCTCAAGTTGGCAGTCAGAGAGAGGTGTGTCGGGCTGCAGGTTGCTGGGTAAATATTTGGATTATGTCATCAGCAGCTCGGCTGCCTGCATAGCATCAATGCTGTTCCTGGAGAAGCCTGGCACAAGGCGCCCCACCAAGGCTGATGTTGGGGTACAGAGCCCCTAATGACCAGCATGCTCTGGGCAGGCTCTTTTCTGTATGAGGCATGCCAGGAGGCCTGGACTCTGCGGTTGCACAGAGAGGAGTCGTGTTGGTGCCCGGGGGCAGCCCTGACAAGCAGCCCTAGTGAGGTGTCCACTGCCCAGGACCCCGGTTCCCAGGAGCCACTGCCTCTCTCCAGGGTGGACACCAAAGCCTCGGGGACCATCTCAGGCAGAACCTACCCAGAAGCTCCTCCAGCCCTGTTATGAAGCCAGGGGAGCAGCCCAGCCCAGCTCCAGGGCCAGCCTGTGTCATCCCCTGAGGTCACTCCTCAGCTCAGGGCCCAGACACTGCCCACATATGGCTTGTCCCACATAAGACTCTGCCAGTGGCCTCCCCGCTGGCCCTGTCCTCAAAACATGGACCCATAAGGCATTGAAGGCAAGAGCTGTGGGCTCTGGCCAGGTCACCGGCTTGCCTCGGGCCCCCGCTGTCCCCACTATTGGACACTTACATTCTGCAAGGAGTCCTGGTAGGAGGGCGGCAGGGACGACAGCTGGGACTCGGAGTGGTAGGGTGAGAACCCTTTCCGCAGCGTCCGGAATTCTCCAGAGCCTGCCTGCTGGGACAAGGAGAGGCAGTGAGACCGAGTCAGTGAGGTGGTTCCATTCAGAAGCACAGTGCCACGCTCCTCGCCACAAGGGACCTGCCCTCGCCAGTGGCTCCCGGGCCGGGTGCCCACCAGGGCAGCCCTGTCACATGGAGGCCATGTGATCAGGATGAGTGGCCCATAGGCTCTCCTGGCCCAGCCCATGTTACTCTGCAACTGAGTCCCATGCTGGGGTCCCTTGATGGCACCCTTCAATGGGCTCTGTGGCTGCACCCTACCAGCCTTGGGGATGCAACCATCGGTCCTTGAGGTTCCCCTAGAATCCAAAGAACCAGTGAAAGGGAGAGGGCAAGAGGAAGGTTGAGCAGTAGTGAGAGGCCTTGGGTGGTCCCCAAAGGGCAGAGCAAAGCCCCAGAAGCTGGGGAAATGGGTGGGACTCCCACCTCTCCCACCCTCCCCAGCCACCCCCCCCCAGCACCCTTCCTCCATGTCAAGAAGTCTTGGGGCCTCTTTGGGGCCACTCTTCTCCACTTCAAAGGAACTGAGAGAAAGCTGTGCCTGGCGGTGACCTCAAGGGACCTGGGTGTGACTCAAGGCCTCAGAGTGGTGAGCAGTGGGGATGTGGTGGTCCTCAGAGGGCCCAGCAAATGTCATCGGCTAGGGGACCTCCCCCGCAGCCTTGGCCAGCAGTGGGACTGCCGTGCCTGTGACTGTGGGTGGCCCCGCCTGGGACAACAGAGGTGCCCAGGAAGCGTGCTGGGCATGACAGCGTGGCCTGCAGTCCCAGCTACTTGGGAGGCTGAGGCAGGAGGATCACTTGGGGCCAGGGGTTCAAGACCAGCCTGGGCAACAACCATGACAACAAAGGCCCTAAAGTCATCCTTGATTCACAGCAAGGGGGCCCCTGAGCCAGCGCCCCTCGCCCCACCAGTGGCAACCCCTCTTAGGGTGTCCCACCAGCTCTGCTCAAAGGTAAAAAAAGGGGGCGCTGTGTGACAGTCACAAAGTGGTGTCCAAGCTGGGTGTGGTGGCACACAGCAGTAAGCCCAGAACCTGGGAGGCTGAGTCAGGAGGACTGCTGTGAGTTCAAAGCCAGCCCAAGCTACACAGCAAAGACTGTCTCCAAAACAAAAGGAAGGAAGGGAGAGACTAAGGGAACCCTGCCTCGGGGAGACAGGGGTCCTATCAGCCCCCATCTCTTCGGGAGGAAGTATGTGCTCTGGCTGGGGGTGCTTTTTTAATTAGCAGCACACAACTCCCAGCCCTGTGCCGGGCAGCATCCAGGACACTTTGCAGCCCATGGAATTTGATTAGGGTGCCACAGTGCCACGCAGGAGAAAGCCACGTCTCTCATTAAGTGGCAGCGAGTGTAATGGTGCAGCCAATGGGGAACCATCATTGCACTCCAATTCAAATTACAGCCCTGCTGCTCTGCGCGTGGCCCTTGGCAGGATGCAGCCCTAGGCTGGCATCCCTGGGGGCAGAGCCGATGCTGCCCTTCTCCCCGCCTGGCCCCTGCAGCCCACTTCTTGGGCCAGTGAGCAGCAGTGCAAGAGCCGGACCAGCAGGAAGGTACCCAGGGGCTGTGGGGCCAGCCAGCAGGGAGGACGCAGGGTGGAAGACAGTCTGCAGGTCCATTCAGGGCCTGTGCTGAGCAACACCCACTCACAGCCTGCTTCAGACTCACTGCCTGGCCTCTGGCTGCTCCCCAACCCTCTCTGGGCTGTTCCTGAGGCTCCCCTGCAGCCAGAGCAGCCGACCCCTCACCCTGCCGCTCACCCCCACAGCATCAGGGCTCACAGGGGCAACCCCTTATGAGCACCAGCACAAGTGCTGGACAGAAAAGCATGGAAGGAAACTGCCAACCTGCCCTGACAAGGAGGTTGAGCCTGGCAGCTGGAGTGGGGACCCCTTGGTGGGCTCACCCCTCTTCCTGCTCCAGTGGCCCCACTGTGTACCAGGCCCAGCTGTACCCTATGGCAAGGCCGGTATGGTGAGTGGAGGTGAAAGGCAGGCCCTGGGCTGCCCAGTGCTCCCACCTGGGCAGCCTGGCCACAGAGGGCTGGACACACCAGAGTGTCTAGTACAGGACCCATCCTCAGGGCCAGGCAGGGACTGGACACATGCCCTAGCCACAGACCACAGTGGCGTGGGGTGGCAGGGACTTCTTGTGAGGCATGGGGTCTCCAGGGCCCCCCATAGGGGCACAGGCCCTCAGCACAGTGTGGCACCACACAACAAGGCCCATTGAGTGTGGAGGCCAGGCGTGGCCAGCATCCGGAACCACAGCAGGGACAATACCACGTCCACCCCTGCACCTGACCCCAGGACCGTCCAACAGAGGGTGTCTACCCCAGAGTGGGCAATCTCAGGACCAAGAGAAAGGGACAGAGGAGAAGCCCCACTGCACGGACCATAGCGCTGGGCATGCACAGGCCGAGCCGCTTGCCCACCACCCCTGCCCGCTGCTCCACTGGCCCCACTGGCTGCCCAAGCAGGAGCAGCCCACAGGAGTCCCACAGGGCTGAGGTCTGGGGGCAAGGACATGTGCACAAAGGGTGCTGGAAACAGGACACTGCAGACACAGCACACAGCACTCAGAGCAGCACGCCACTCAGCTCCACTGCAAACCCCGCTCAGCGCAGCTGTACCTGCAGCTGACGTCTCGGGTGGCCATAGGGCAGGGGCAGCTGCAAGGAAAGAGAGCAGCGTCACAGCAGCCCCAAGCTCGGCCCACCACCGCTGCCCCACTTTCCCTGGACACCTATCAGCCCCACGGGCCAGAGAGCCAGGACAGGGGATCCCCAAGACCCACAGCAGCTCTGTGTGTTTGGAAACCCCAGATCCAACAAGGACAAGCTGAGCACCCACTACCCACCAGGTCCCTGGGGTGCCCACCTCAAGCCTGGGGTCCCCAGTGGCCCTCCAAGGAAAAGCAGTCTCCTGAGGGGCCTCTGGGTGGGTGCTAGACTGGGCCCACCCTGAGCTCTCGCCCAGCCTCCACTCCGTCCTGGGGTGCCGGCACCCCATGATGCCCCTCACGAGAGCTACCTCTACCTTTTGCTTTGTCTTAAATCTCCAGAGAACTTGTGAGTAGTCTGAGAGGAGCAAAGGGGCTGTGCTGAGGCCAGGGCCCAGAGCCCACGCTGTCGGCACGCGAGTGAGGCTATAGGAAAGCTCCCATCATTCTGTGTGGCTGGCACGGCACCCCCAGCCCCCACAGTCTCATACCCCCCAATCCTATTTTCAGATGTGATATATGGGCCACCCAGGACTGCACGGTCTGTGACAGCAGCACAAGGCCCAGGTCCCACCCACCACAGTGGCCCAGGCTCCTCCTGCCTGGATCCCCTACAGGGTTGTCCTTGTCTGGCAAGTAGGAACCAGGCCAGGGGCCACTGGACAGGGAGCGGAAATGCAAAACCCAGAGCCCCTCCCGGGGCACTATGCCCCCACGAAGATGGCTCTCCCACAAGGAGTCCACAACAGCTGACCACGGGCCCCACGGCCAAAGGCCCCAGGTCCTGGTGCTTTCGCGGCTGCCCTGGAGCCCTCTGGAGGGCTGGAGCGGCATATGCAGCAGAGGCATCACCTTTACAGACAGGAGAACAGAAGCCCAGAGAAGTTAGCCCAGTTGCCCAACGCACGCAGGTGATAGGTGGCACCGGCGAGTCCTGCCCCGCAGCTGACTTCCCACAGAGGCTCCTTCAGCCTCCAGTGCTGGGCTCAGGGTAGCACTGCACTCTCATCGTGCCCACATGCCAGACAGCCCATCTGTTCAGAGACTCCGGCAGGGTGCGCCAAACTCGGGTTCCCGCGAAGAAAACATGTAAAGTACTAGAGACCCACAGACTCTGCCACCTAGGAGGACACAGGGAGCCCTGCCCAGCCACCCCATAGGCAGAACAGGGCATCTGGAGCAGCAGGGGACAAACCACAGCCGCAAGAGTCCTGCGAGGCCAGCCCATCAGTAAGGGCCCACGGGCCAGGACTGCCCCATCCTTCTCAGGCACAGGGACATGACAGGGGTCAACACTGCCCCTGCTCATCCACCCACAGGACAAGACTCAGTGGCAGGAGCCAGGTCCAGAGCAAAGTCACCCAGCCTTGCAAAGCCCAGGCCCAGGTGAGAGTGGGGAGAGGCAGCTCCACCCAGAACAGCCTGGTTGGTTGGGACCAGAATCCTCCAGCGTCCAAGCCTACTTACCCTCGGCATCAAACATCCCCCCACCCCACCCCACCCCCGATCTGGAGGCTCAGCTGTGCCCCCTAAAATCTGTGCTGAAATCCCAAGCCCTGAGACCTCAGCAGGTGGCCTACTTGGCAATCAGGTCTTTAGAGGATGACCCTGTAATGTGAGGTCATGAGCTGGGGCCCTTATGCCACGCGACTGTATCCTCAGGAGAAAGAGAAACAAGGGCAAGGAAGGAGGAGGCTGTAAGGGCACGGGAGGCAGCCCCACCAGCCAAGGACAGAGGCCGCTGGGGACCTGCATAGCCTCAGGTTGGAGGCCGTGGTGACCCGTGCCTCCCAGTTAGGGACACTCGGGTACAAACATCAGCCAGAGCAAACTTACGGAGCACCTATACCAGGAAGCCCTGCTCCATGACTCAGTCTCCCCACCTTTGCCTGGTATAAATCCTAGCCACTCTCCTTGGCCCTACGGGATGGGATGGGGGAGAGGACGGCGCAGGGCACAGAGGCGTGAGCTTCGTCCTTCCCAGTGGCCACTTGTCCAGGGCCCATCCCCTTTGGTGGGGCTGGCTTCTCCCACACAACACAACAGAGACCCCACATCAACCCGGTGGGGTCCGAGCCCGGGCAGGGGAGTGGCCGGCACAGAGAATCCACAGGGAAAATAATAACGTGCGTGCGCGCAGCCTGGCAATGAATCATCTTGCAGGAAGCAGCTGTGTGGGTGAAATTTTAAAGCCAACACAAGAAAGAAAATACAAGCTGCAATACAGCAATTTAGCCTGTGAACACTCCGGCACGTTTTTAATTAAGGCTATTTTAGAGTTAAACAGAGGCCATGGGGGAGGGGCATAAGCCCAGGGCCAGTCCCTTGGCTGCTCCAGGGTCCCACTTCTGCTCAAGGGCGGGCAGATTCCCTGCGTTGTAGGGAGCTGGGGTGTTCTGTACAGTTTGATCCCACTGACGAGATTTAAATGCCAGAATCATAAAATCTCACATGCCGAGAGGCTGAGGACACATCTCTTTCTCCAAGATTCCCAAACATGGTCATCCAGCGACACAACGACACTTCCAAAGATGGGGCTTTTCTCCTCGCCAGGGCTCCTGCAGCCACATCCAGGTCCCAAGCAAGGACCAGGTGCCCAGCGGCCCGCAGGCTGGAGGCCTGGCTGAGCCCAGGGCAGGGGGAGGAGGCTGCAGGGCCCCACCCTCCTGGCACCTGTTAGAGAGCAGACCCATGGATCTCCTGGTGGGCCGTGAGTAAGGCAGACCCCTCCTGGTCACCTCTGCATCACTGGAGCCATGACACAGGAAACGTCACATGTGCTGGGCAACCACACAGAATAACCAAATGCCCATTTTACAGATCAGGAAACAGAGGCTCGGAGAAGTAGCTGTGGGGTCCTCATAAAGCAGACCCCTACGTCAAGCCTATGCAGCCTTTGGCCCCTCCCCACCTGCCTCTCCATCTTCCTCCTCCACACAGCAGTCCTGGAGCCTCACCCACAACCCTGAACACTCCCTGCCGCAGCAGAGGCCACAGCTCCCTGCACGTTTGTCGACAGGGGTTCAGGGCTGCCCTCCATGGCAGCACGGGGACAGAGCAAGAAGGCTGAGGCCCCATCTTAGGATGCAGGGAGTGGCCCTCACATTCACTGGGTGGGAGACCCCAGCCAGGAAGCCCTCTGCCTTGGGCAGAGTCAGTGCTGAGACAGAAGTGGCTGGGAGGTGGCACCCAGCACAGGCACACACGCTGAGCTCCGCCTCGGTCAGGCTTCTCGAGCCTCTGCACAGGAAGATCCCAGCTGCCCTGCCTGAGCCCGGCCTTAGCCGGAGCCCTAACCTTTCACTGTGAGCTGGGGAAGCTGGCTCCGGTCCGGGAGTCCCACCTGACTACCAGTAGCCAGCGAGCTGGGTCCAGCCAAGAGCTGGCATGTCCCGGAGTTTAGGAGGCCAAGTCTGTGTCTCACTGGCCTGACTAGTGCAGGGCACAGGACAAGGTGAGCATGTGAGCAGAACCCACCGCTGCTACGGCAGAGGGCAGGTCCCCAGGAGCCGCCAGCCCCGTGCAGGCCTCAGGGCTCAGACCCTGTCCAGCCCCTGCTCTGGGTGCGGACGCCATAGGCGGGAGGCTCCTGAGAAGTGGGGGCACCCAGGAAGCAAGCAGCTGGCTTTTGCTTTCCTTTGCACACATTTCCAAGTCTAGGGCCAGGTCTAACACTTGGAGCAGGGGTGGAGTTTCCCAGGGGCACAAGGGGCCCAGGAGATCATGCACAAAGGGGTTAGGGAACACGCCTGTCCCCATGGAAATGGGGCCAGCTGCTAGTCCCCCAACAGGGGTCCGTCCCAGGGGCCCAACCCCGGATAGAGACCTGGCACCTAGACAGAGGCCCTAGAGCCAGTGTCCTATGGGTAGAGTCCACCGCCTTCACCTGACACAGCTCTGCTCACTCATAGCACTGTGGGGCACCCTGGGATGTGGTGCAAGCCAGGAAGAAAGTCCTGACCACTGTGGGGACTGTCCCCACAGCTCCTGCAGGGACAGGCATGGGGATGGCTGCCCCAGGGCCCCACGCTCAGGGCTGTGGGCCTTCCCACAGCCACCAGCAGCCACAGAGGGTGCTGCCAGCCTCCCAAGCCAAGCAGTGGGCACCAAGCCCAGCCAGTCACCCGGCAACAGGGCCAGGCATCTGAGCTATCCCTGGAGTTGGTTCCCAGAGAAACGCTTTGGGCATCTAGGGCAGCCACTTAGGGGCCAGCAGGGAAGGGGCCTGAGATGAAGCTGGGGTGGGGACAAGGGGAACAGAGGCTGGAGTGATCAGCCAGGCCAGCTGGGCCCAGACACCACCACTGGGGCTGAGCATCTTAATCTGCCACACCTGTCCCCACCTGCACCAGGGGAGGCTCCTTGTTCCCTCTGAGTTCCAGCCATACTCCACAGAAGACTCAGTGTCCCAGCACCAGACATCCTGCCCTGACCCTCAGTGACCCCCATCCCCCAAGCCTCACAGCCTCAGTGACTGGATTGCAGGCCCAGGACCAGGTGGGAGAGAGACCCCAACCCAGGGAGGAACTGGCCAACAAGACCGGCATGGTGGTAGAGAAAGGAGGTCCTGGAGGGTCTGCCCGCCCGCCAGACACGGCTGCCTCATGGCCCGTTGTGTCCGCGCTCTGGCCTGGGCCCAGCGCCAACCCCTCATCCATAGGCCACTTGGGCAGCCCAGATTAAGTAAGGATTAGGCTGTGACCCTGCTTCCCAGGAGGCACTGGGGCAGGGGTGGGGACAGGCAGGAGGTCCGGGGCACAAAGCAGACAGTGGGAGCAGGGCCCTGTCCACCCTGCAGGCCACCTACCTGTGGGAGGAGCTTGTCACCCTCCAGCAGCTTCACCCTGGTCTCCAGCTGCCTGGCGTAGGTGCACGAGGGGTCTGCAAGGACAAGGAAGCAGGGGACGTCAGGCAGCAGCAGCAAGCAGCAAGCAGAACCAGCCAGCCATGGCCCTCGCCCTGGACCCCGCCCCGGCCCCCGCCCTGGCCCCCACCCCAGCACCCGCCCCGTCCCGGGCGATTCCTGCCGCCTGCACTGCTGCAGGCCAGTTTGCAGCCCACCCTGGGACCCTGAGTCCCCCAGACCCTCCCTGCTAAGCCATGAGGAAACTGAGGCACGAGCTGCAGGGCAGTGCCTGGAGCGCTCCTCCCACCTGCCCTGTTCTCACAGAGCCAATTACAGCTCCACACTGCAGGCAACCAGAACCAGGTGCCAGCTGATGCCTGGTGAGACACCCGTGGGCCCTGTTTCTGGTCGAGGGCAGGGAGGCCAGGCAGATACCTTGAGAGGGAGGTGGATGTGATCGCCACATGGCCCCCACTTTCAGTTACATCAGAAAAGCAGGTGAAATCTGACCCCGCCCAACCCCCACACTAGCCCACTCTATAGGTCGGGTCCCCTCCCCACTGGACAGGGCAACGACCTCCAGCCCAGGCTGCATGCAGGGACCTGCAGGGTATGGAGGCAGAACTCAGGCAAGGAAGGGACAGGCCGGCCGGGGAGGGCAAGCATCCTGCCCCAAGCACTGCAGAGATGGCACAGGCACTGCATCGGGTGGCCACACTGTCACCTGGGAGGTGACAGGCAAGCATGCCTCTTGCCAGAAGTCACAGGGCTCAGTTGCCAGTTGGGACGCATCCACCCCCACTGTGGGTCCCCCAGCCTCTAACTCTGCCCTCCAGGAAGCAAGATCCCCACCCCTGGCCTAGGAGACACCTGCTGCCACCTCAGGGGCGGGGCCTGGAGGACAGACCCCTTGGGCTTCTACCATCCCTGGGCAAGCGAGGACTTGCGTGCTCCGGGGAGAAGCCGAGGCCACCGTGCCCACCAACTCCAGTCACGGTGAGGCTCACGCCTGCCCCAGCAGGAGTCCGCTGGTGTCCTTGGCTGTGACACGCACCCCCAGTCACCCTGCTGGACCTCAGGTTCATACACAGGGCAGATGTGGGGTTGGCAAGGGCAGAAATCACCAGGAACATGTGGGCACTTTCTCATGCCCTGGTCTCACAGGGCACCATGCTCCTGTGCCTCTGGCCAGCTACTATCAATCCCCTCTCCCCTAAGCACACAACAGAGACCCTCAGGAGACCCCTCCACTCAGCCCAGGCCACAGGGCACAGCGGGGCATCCAGCCAGCCCCGGCACGAAGCAGAGCGCAAGGCAGGGCACTGTGAGCAAGACCCTCCCTCGGGTCCTTCCCAGCCACCTCTCAGGAATTTGGAGATCAGAGAAGGAGGAGAGCAGCTCCTAGGCAGCACGGCAGGCCCAGCCACTCTGGGTGACAGCTGCACCTGGCAGCTCACTCCTAGATCCACACCCAGCTAAGGAGGCAAGGCCCAAAGAGGCCAGGTGACCCAGGACCCTGGCCCATCTGGAGGAGTGGGGAAATAAGCTGACCAGTGGCCTGTTCACCCGGACCCTGACCAGCCCCAGTGGCCGTAGCTGTCAACAGCCTCAGTTTACTCCCTGGTCCGTCCATGCCCCATAAGGTTTCCACACTCACTCCACGCACAGACAAACCTGATAGGGAAAGGCCAAATGCTCAGGGCACACTGGGCCCCTCCGAGCCTGGGGAGGGGAATAAGGTGCAGCCTGGGGTCCCCAGGGTTGCAGGTCCCATATCCAGTCCCCAGAGCCCCCGGGCAGCGGCAGACCTGGGCAGGCTCCAAAGACCGCTGGTTAGACAAGGGGACCGCCACATCCCTGACCACATGAGATCTCCCGTGGGCAGGGGCTGGGGTGGTGTGGTCCTGCTGCCCCCAAGAAAAGGGACAGGTGTGCTATTTAGAAGCCATACAGCACCCACAGCCAACCTCACATGAACACCGATCAGAAGCCACAACTCAGGCCCCAAGTCAGAGGCTGCCTCTGAGAAACCATCTGCTCAGGGTCACCCTGACCCCACCCTGCCAGTGCGTGGAACAAGATATACAGCAGACCACTCGGGCTGGCACAGCATTTTATTTCAACAATAATAATAATAACAGCCTTAAAAATATTTCCAACCATGCAGCCATTCTAATGGAATCTACCAAAAAGATTAATTCCAATTATGAAGACTTCGAGCACAGCTATGATGGCCAAGACTGGAAAATAACGACTTGTCCCGCAATTGCTGCAAGTTCCACCCTGTCATTATTAAAATGATATTTAAGAGTTTCTGTCCTACTAAACAATACCGAGAAACACTCAAAATGCCAGTGGGAAGGACTGGACCCGAAGCAATACGCCTAGCGGCTGCTACATTTAAAAATATCTATGCAGTGAAATAAATTTAGGAAGAATATGTGTGGAAATACGACTGCTCCAGTGAGGAACAAGCGGTTTTATATTCACTCCCATGGTTTCTTGTCATTTTCAAGTAACCTATTTCTTCCTTTCACGAGCGGGACGAGCGGCAACAGTGGGCTGAAGCACAGCGCCACCCCTCCCGCCCCGCCTGTGGTCCCTGAAGTTTTACGGCCGTCTGGGCTGACCCAGTCCCAGACCAAGCAGGTTCTTCACAAGCAGGCACAGCGTTGCCTTTACTCAGAGCATCGAGGAGTAGTGACAGTGAGGGCACCCTCCCGGGGGACTGTGAACCCAAAAAGAGCCCAGCTCCCGGAGGGCCACCCTTTCCAGGGGCCTCAAAACCTATGACCTCAGCAGGCGGCTCCCAGCTGCCGGCTGATGAGTGTGTAATTAAATTAATCCCAGGGCTGGCTGTAATGAGGGCTGGAGCAACGAGGGAGAAGGCATCACTGGCCAGCCTGGCAGCTTGGAAGGTGGCCATGGTGTCCCCTCAGAGGTACCCATCCCAGTCCAAGGACTGAGACCCCCTGGTACAACTCAAGGATGGGCAACATCCAGCTGCCTCACCCCGCCTCAGAGGCCCCTCGCTCCCTGCAGGTCTGCCAGGTACCATCTCCCCACAGGTCCTCTTCCAGTCCCATCCAAGGACTCTGCACAAGGCCCTGCGGGTGACCACCAGGCTGACCTGCCTTCCAGAAGCGGCAAGATAGGGGTGGTTCACATCGCCTTTCCTGGCCCAGTTTCCTACCTGGCCAGGTGATGTCACCCCCAGCTTCCTCTCCAACCTTTGAAACAGCCAGATAGCAGGAACTAGGGACCAAGCACAGGCCCCTGGGAGCTGCCCCTCCTCACCCTCTGGGCTTGGATGTCCCTGTGAGACCTGAGACAGGAATGAGGCCCAGGGCCTTGTGAGGTGGCCCACGGAGCCCAGGCCCAGCCAGAGAGCATGGCAGCAAAAGGGGAAGAAGCCAGGAACTGGACAGCCACCTGCTCAGCGGCTCCCCATGGGTGGCAAGTGCCCAGGCATGGACCCCTGGAGAGGGCACAGGACCTGCTCCTAAGCAGGGCACAGGGCTCGGGGAGGTGGCCCAGAGCTCAGAGAGGATGACACACCCTCCACTGGAGGGGAATCGAGGCTTCGGCCACATTGACAAAGAGGGACATGAGGACAGATCTTCTAGCTACTGCCCACTGTGGGTCCAGGCCACACCTGCCTCCCTTCCGGCCCTCCTCCTTTGAAGGCCCGAGTTGCGCTAGTCCTGCCGCAGCCTCTTTCTGCAAGGTCTGGGCTCTACGAGATGCTGACTTTTCCTCTAAGCCCCTCCCCCTCACAGGCCACAATGGGCTATGGCCTTGGGCAATGGCTCTAGGGTGAAGGGCCTCCTTAAAGCAGCTCCTCTGCCTGTGCCCTGCTCAAACGCAGGTCATGTAAACTGCAGTCCAGCCTGGCACTCTGGAGCCCACAGAATCGCTGGGCTAGGCCCCCACAGCTCCACGGGGGATCGGCATGCACTGCGGAACAGGAGGAGGGTTTGGGAGGGAGAAACACTTGAGGAGCCTGAGTGAGGCCTTCACAGAGCACCCCACCCTCCTACAGTCGCTAGTCCCGTGTGCCCAGTGCCGCTCTGCTCCAGGCCAGGGACGCCCACACAGCAGCCAGCCTATCTCCAGCTTTTGGGAGGAAAAGCCCCCTGGAGCCCCCAAGTTCAATTCCACGTGTGACGAGGCTTCGCTGCCAGTGCTGAGGTCAGGAGCCAGGGGCCAGACGGAAGCCTTGCTCCGGCCCGGCTCGTCTAGAACGCTCTCCTGTCTGGTCCTGGCAGTCAGACCAGAGCCACACTTCCTCCTCCATCTACCACTTCAACCACATGAACACCATCTGACTGCCACTAAGCAGGGGATACGGGAGAAAATCCTTTCCCTGACTTCAGTGTGTCCACACGCAAGCAATGGGACAGGTGACAGCATCACCCGTAACCAGCAAGGATGGCAGTGCGGCTGTCACACGCTGTCTGCTTTACTTGTGGGACTGGAGACTCACTGAGAGAGACTGTGTACAGGCAGGAGGTGGCCACGCCGGCAGGGACGCTGCCCACGTGGAGGCCACGTCCCACTTGGCTCCACAGGCACCCACCTGCACGTGTTGCCTGGCTCCTCAGGAAGCTTGAAAATCTGATTTCTTCCTGAAACCAGTTGTATTGGTCTCTCTGGGGAAGGGTGGCATTAGGGACATTTTAAGGGCTCTCTGGGCAGAAACCTCAGATCCACAGTGTGGGCAGTCGGTTCCTTCCCTCCCAGCCGCCTTCCCCAGGGCCCAGCTTCTCAGGGGAGCTGAGCCCGCAGCAGAAGAAGCCAAAACCAAAGCACAAAGGCGAGGCTGACCATGGGCTGCAAGGCTGCAGGGAGGAGCAGCAGACATGATTCCCCGAGTCCAGGGAGGCCAGTGGAATGCTGTCATGGCTGGACACCAACCAAGTCGCTACCATGTGCCAGGCCCGGTGGGAAGCACCCTAGGGTCCTGCATTCCAGGGCCGGAGCCCAGGAGGGACACAGCAGGGGACACATCGCCAGCAGTGACAGCTCCAGAAAGAGCCAATCTATCACAGCAGCACACAGGGCACGAGAAGGGGCGAGGCCAGAGGTGCACCCTGGGCAGTGAGGAGGATCACAGGAGGGCGCGCCCGGGCAGCCCCTCGCATGCCTGTGAAACATCTGGACCGAGCTTGGAGGTGGAACATCTGGACAGCGCTTCCACAAAAGGAAAACAGGAGCGATTCATCCAAGGCAGGCAGCAGGATCCCGGGCACAGGAGCTCAGCAGGGCAGGAGCTGTGGGGGATCCCGAGCGGGGACAGCAAAGCCATGCATCAGGTGGGCGGCCGGAGCGCACCTAGCTGTGGGCAGTGCTCCCTGAGCCTGCAGGGAAAGGGCGTGCTGTGCCTGAATGTGGCACAGCAATGGGGGGCAAAGCAGAGGAGTGGAGCTGAACCCCAACCTGACACCCCACAGAAAGCAGCCTGGGGAGGTCGAAGCGTTCTGGGCAGAGCATAGCTGTAAAGGCCAGACACAGTGACACACACCTGTAATCCCAACACTAGGGGGAGGCTGAGGCAGGAGGATCCAGTCACGTTCAAAGCCAGCCTGGGCAATTTAGTGAGACTTTGTCTCTCAAAACAGAAAGGGGCTGGGGGTGTGGCTCAGTACCAGGGCACCCACACACAGGCTCGGCCCCCAGAGCCACCAAGGGGGAACAAACCCTAAACGAATGGGCTTTGGTGCTAGGTGCGGCCTGGTGAACAAGCCTTGATGACCATGGGCCACAGGAAGAAGTCCTGACGGCCACGGCCACGCAACTCCATTCCCACAAGCCCGCCCAGACGGCAGCCCGTGGGCTGGAGACGGAGAGGTCAGTGGTTTCCAGGGTGGGGAAGGAGGGGACAGGGTACCTGCCAACCGTGTGGATCTCCTTCTGGGGCGGCAGGGATGACGCGGATGGTGTGGCGTTAGATGGCAGTGGCACTGGCACAACTCATGGACCGGCCAAACACTGCCGAGCTGCACCCGTGCTTTCCCAAGTGTGTGCATGAGTACATGTGTGCCCATACAAATACGGACACAGAGAGCGGTATGAAGAGACATGTGCAGATACACACACACACACACACACACACACACACGTTCAACCACAGCCGCATGTAAACTGTACCCCACAAAAGCTATTGTTGCCGGGCATGGTGGCGCACACCTGTAGTCCCAGCGCCTGGGAGGCTAAGGCAAGAGGATCAGTGCAAGTTCAAGACCAGCCTGGGCTACAAAAGTGAGTTCAATGCCAGCCTGAGCTGCATAGTGAGACCCTGTCTCAAAAAAACAAAAAAAAAGAGCTACTGTTTTCAGGGATTTTTTTAACTTGGACTTTCAGGTAGGAAAGGATTTTTTTCATTAAGGATAAATAAATAAAGGAACTGTCCAACCAAAATGGAGGAATATAAAGAATCTGCCTGGAAAACAAAACAAACAAACAAACAAAAAAAAAAAAAAAAAAACAACCCTGCCTGACAACAGCTATGTGGGCCATTAGGAGAGAAGTGACCATCTGGGAGAAGCCATATGCCAGGCCAGTCCCAGAAGGGACAAAAAGACAAATGGGACACACAGATTTCTCACATGTCCACAAAGAAACTTGGGAGGAAGCCAAAGGCCACTGGAAGAGGTGAGTCACAGAGGGGGACCGTGAGGTTGGCGCAGAGGTGACAGGATGCCAACCACATGCACCATGGAAGACGTGTAGTCTGCGACAGGAGAAGAGATGCCGCTTCAGCCCCGGAGCCTCAGGGGCAGCTGGAGAGAGAGCGCGGGGGGGATCCTGCGCCCAGGTGCCAGGGGGCTGGCTGGTGTGTGCACCCCGGCCTCGGCCATGAAGCTCTGGCAACGCTCTGGACCTTCTTCCCACAAGACCACACACATCATGGCTAACACGACAACGAAATGCTCTACTGAGATTAAAAATAACAAGCCCAGGTGACCCGCATGCACACACGGGGACACATCTGGGAAACACGCAGGGCACGGAGTAAGGCCCAGAAGGACTCAGGACCCCATTCACAGAAAGCTCAGAGCCTGCGCCTCTTCCCTGCGCACCGTCACGGACACCTGCCAGAAGACAGCAAAAGCCAGCGCACAGGAGTGTGACAGTAATCGCATCTGGGCTCCAGGAAGGGGACCTAGGGCGGGGCGGGTGACGATTCAGCAGCCCCCTCGTGCTCGCAGCTAAAGCGTTTCACTGGTGCTGGAGGGGCAGAGGGCACCGTACGGTGACAGTTTCCCCCTCGTTGTCCCCCAAGCTTACCGCTGTTTGCATATTTATTAATAAAAACAAGACCAAGAGCAGCTCTGGGCAGCCTGAGACCGCCCAGAGCTCCTGATGCCTGGTGCCCCCTCCCAGGGTCTGAGTCCCAGCCTGCTTATGAAGATAGCGCCCCCAGCAAAGGCCTCAACTGTGGCCCCTGTTCCCCAAGGAGCAGCTGGATACCACCAAACTGCAGCAGGGGGCAGGCCTCAGGGAAAGGGGTGCTAGGACACGGGAAGCCATCCACCAGCAGACAGGGACCACAGTAGGTCTCCTCTGTGCCCACCTGCTCTGTGACTTTGGTAAAGCCCCGGAGGAGGAGGCCCCAGGGTTACGGAGATCCGCAGCAGGGATCAGACTCTGTGTCCCACAGGACAGCGTCACTGCAATTAGGCAGGGTAGTGAAGACCCGCCTGGCAGGAAGTGACACAGATACCACAAGAGGACAGCAAATTGGGTGTCTTCCTTCATGTAAAACAAAGTGGGCAGTGCAGGTCCTAAAGGTCAGAATCAGCTGGGCATGGTGGCACACGCCTGTAATCCCAGCACTTGGGAGGCTGAGGCAGGAGGGTCGGTGTGAGTTCGAGACCAGCCTGGGCTACAAAAGTGAGCTCAAGGCCAGCCTGAACTGCATAGAGAGACCCTGTCTCAAAAAGCCAAAAAATAAAAATAAAAAAAAAGTCAGGATCACCTTCACAGAGCTCCTGGGCAGGGCACATCCGCCAGCGATGGCACAGAACAAGCCTGGGGAGAGGCCATGAGCACCAAGGGGTCCCTTGGGAAGGGGCAGCACAACCTCAGGGAGAAGCCTGCCCAAGAGCTCCAGCCCACCAGCACCCTCCACGCACTCTCAGACCTCAGTGTGCCCCAGCAGCATGAGGGTCTTGCTCTGGACAGTCTTCAGTCGCAGCCAGGAGGATCACACAGCTGCCCAGGAGGCCTGGCCTGAGCCCTGAGTCTACTGTGTCCCCTGCTGGGAGAAAAGGAACTCTGTCCATGAGATTAAGGGCAGGGGCGTGGAGGGGAGACTAGGAACAGAGCTTTACCCACTGAGGTCAAATCTGCTGTGCCCATGAAGGACAGCAAAGGTGACAAAACACTGAACTGCCCGGGCCTGCAGGCGGCCTCTAGAAGCCGGAGGAGAAGGAGGAAACACACAGAAGGGACACTTGGTTCCAGAACGGAACACAGCCCTGCTGATGTCTTTTTATCTATGGTCCCCGGAAATGAAAGGCAATCCACCATGTCATGACCAAGGCCTTCGTCATGTGTGACAACAGCCACTGGAGATGACCACAGGGCCAGGTCATGGCTATGTGACCTTAGGTTCCCTGCCCCACCACTTGGAGCCCTCGGTTTCATTTTTAAAAAGGCACGGCGCCAGCTTTGATAGGCAGGCAGCCATGAGGCTACACATGGCGCACAGAGCTGGGCTGCCAGACCGCTCCCTCCATTCCCATCAGCCCCTGCACCATCGGCCAGCCAGGCTGTCATAGGCTGGTGTCGCTGCCCACCTCGCAGGGACATGAACCCCATGAGTAGCGTCACCCCAGGGCTCCCCAGAGCACAGGCAGCATTATGAAGAGAACATTTCCTTCCCTGCTTCAACTGAGAAGCTGAGGCTGTGCAGAGCAGAGCGCTGAGGCTGTGCAGCGGCAGCAGCTGTGCTTAGGACCGGTGCTGCCCCAGCGACACCAAGATCCAGCTGCCAGCCCCAGCCTCGCCCTGGCTTCCTGCAGAGCTCCTGGCCACTGAGGGAGACCAAAGTAGGCTGGCCAGGAGCCCGGGGTCCTTCTGGTCAGGGACTTCGACATCAAGGGCCACTGGGCATGGGCTGTGAAGGGATCCTTGGTGGGAGAGGGGCTTAGTCCCTGCAGGCTGAGTAGGCCATCGGGGAGGGCACAGACATGCTCGCCCTGCTTCACAGTTGTGTGACCTTGTGCCGGTGGCTGGGCCTCTCTGGACCTCCCATCGTCCTCATCCGGGACAGACAATGCCCTTCATGCGCTGCTAGAGGGGCACAGAGACAATTCTATAACACCCAGGCCAGGAGAGGGGCAAGGGCCTGACAGTCTGCTCCAAGGTCCTCCCAACGCTGCCACCAGACAAGCCCAGGTTCACATCCCAGCAGGGCACTGATTCCCTACGTGAGGCCTGGGTGACTCCCTGGGCCTGCACCTTGCCTGTCAGGAACATCCTCCTCAGGGACGTCTTCAGAGAAAGCAGGAAGCCTGGGCTGGACGCACTGGAGGGGGAACTCTTCGTTGTCACCCCAGCATCCAGGTGACTGAGGCAGGAGGGCCCTGTGTGTGAACCTGTCTCAAGAAAGTCTGGGGGTCCATGACCACACCACCCCGAACGCGCCCAGCCTCCTCTGATCTCGGAAGCTAAGCAAGGTTGAGCCTGGTTAGTCTTTGGATGGGAGACTGCCTGGGAACACTGTAGGCTTTTCATTTTATATTTTATTTTATTTATTTTACTTTATTTTATTTTTTGGTACCAGGGATTGAACTCAGGACCCTGTGCTTGCCAGGCAAGCGCTTATTCCATTGACTATCTCCCCAGCCCAGGCTTTTTAAAATAATATAAATAAAAGTCTGGGGATGCAGCTTAGTGCAAAGGCTTAATTCCCAAAATCAACCCCCCCCCTCAAAAAAAAAAAGAAAGCAAGAAAGGTGAGCTGTGTGGGCAGCAGAGAAGGCCCAGGCCAGCTGGGCAGCTGTGGTCAGAGTCAGGGCACAGCCCCAGATCTGGGCAGGGCCTCCCACGGGAGTGGCTGCCCAAGCTACACCAGGAACTATGCCACTGCCCATCCCCTCCCAGGGATTGGCAGACACGGGAGCAGAGAGGCTGCCGTCCTGTCCTCTCGAAGCCCTGGCCACCCTGGGAAAGGAGAGGCAACGTGCTGCGGCGGGCCTGCCGAAGACCCGCCCTGCCCACTCACTGTATCTGCCAGAGGCTCAGCCCGGCACCCAGGCGTGGCCCAGCCTGACAGCACAGGGACAGCTCTGGTAGGGGAGGCCCCAGTGCACCATACCTCCTGCAGGCTGCGGTCATGGCACAGGCGGGCGAGACACCTGGGCACACACTTCTCCCACAGCCACAGGCTCCTCTCAACGCGCGAAGCCCCACATTGTTTAGGGACAGAGCTAAGCTGTCCACTGAGGACCCCCTCAGCAGGAGGCCATGACCCTCCCATTCACCCACTAGGCCTGGCACAGTTCCCAGGCTCAGGCCCCTGTCCCTGAGAGGCAGAGGCCACCCGGGGTAAGCGGTACGGAGTAACGTCCGTGTGCAAAGGCTGGGCTCAAGGCCTTGTCGGCCACCACTTTGCTGTGTGACCCTGAGCAGGCTCCCTTCCCACTCTGGATCTCTGAGGAACCCTGAAGCATGGCAACATACACAGGTGGGCACAGGTGGGTATGGCTTGTGGAGGTAGCAAGCTCACCACCTGTCGGGCTGTGTCACTTTAAGAAAGATATGAAGCAGAACCAGCGCAGAGGTCAGGAGAGAGCCGTGCCAGGATGAGGTCACTGTTTGGTTACCAACGGGAGCAAACAGGCCTCTACCTTGCAGGAATACCCTGCAGGGGTGAGGCAGGAGGGGCAGGTGTGGCATCGCACCACAGGTGACAGGAATGGCGGCATCCTATCTCCACTGGGACATGCACCAGGCCCTGGGAGGGGCAGTGAGAACCAGGGAGGATAAACAGGGGCCTGAAAAGCCACTGGCCCAGCTCTCCTGCCAGCAGGGTGAGCCAGGCACCCTATGGAGTCTTCCAACTTGCAGGTGCCCAAGCCCCACAGAACCCACAGGACAGCGGACACCTGGGCCATCAAGTCCTCCTGCGGCCCTGAACACAGCCAGCTGTTTGTCCCGACGACTCCAACAACAAAACCAGTGGTGGCCACCCTGTCAGATAAAATAAAATCCCTGTTCTATGAATCCACACTGATGTTTTCTAAAGCTCTAGCCAGTACAGGGGTGAGGAAGATGGACAGAGTCGGGTTCCTTACCACCCCCAGGTCAACTCTGGCCGTCAGCCTCTCATCAGACCCAGGTGGCCACACAGGGCTGGCAGAGTAGCTCTACACACGCCCAGCAGGCTCCAGGCCTGGGCTCCAGCCCCAGCACCACAAAAACGATAAAAATACACAAACGTCCATGCCACCTCCACGGGCCTCCCATGAGTTGGTCACTATTTAGAGACATGCAGGGCGCTTTCTGCGCAGCCCAGCCCGGCTGTCCCTGATGTCAACAGGAGAAGATGGCAGGGCTCTGAATGGTGCAAGCAGGGACAGCAGCCATTGCGCAGGGTCCTGTATTCAGAGACTCCGTGGAGAGCACCCTATGTGGGCGAGGTGCCCATTCAGGGCAGTTTTCCACACATGGCCAGGCTGTTGTGTACACGGAAGTCCTGGTTCCTAAGAAACACAGCCAAGCACCGGGGGTGGAAGTGCTGTGCTAACGCCAGCTTTGCTCACGTCCTTCAGGGGAGAAAAGAAAAAAGTCCCTGGGCAGAATGAGGAGTCCGGGCACGAGGCTGGTTGGTGCTCAGGGTGGAGGCATACAGACTGCGTGCGTTAGTGCCCTTCCTGTCACAGGACACAGCACCTAACACCTGCCACTTACAGAGAGGCCTGCTCAGGTGCACAGGTTCAGGGGCCTTGGTCCACGGCTGGCTGGCTCTGAAGCAGATGCAGCATGGTAGAGGGGCTTGGGGGGGAAGCTGCCCACACCGCAGAGACCAGGAAGGAGCTGAGCACAAGAATACACCCTTCTGGTACACTCCAGTGGCCGACATGCCCAATCAGATTGCACCTCCAGACAGGAGACTTCTGGGGGTTATTTTAGATCTAAACCATAATATCCTTTAATTTTTTTTTTTAGACAGGGTCTCACCATATAGTTCAGGCTGGCCTTGAAACCCACCCTGGAAACAGGCAGCCACCCTGGGAGGCCCTGCTAACACTCACCTCCGGCCTCCGACAGGTCACACGCTCCAGACCCCGAGGCCAGAAGGGCCTCTTAAAAGGGCATGTGGAAAGATCTCACATCAGGTAGGGAGACCCACTCCCTGGACCCCCCAGGTCATGACACCAGCCAGAACCTGTTTCCGCTGGGCACTGGATATCCACCCCTGTAAAATATGTTATCTGCCATCTGGTAGGCTGCCCCTGGATGGCAGGAGTTGGGGCTCAGGCGCCAGCCCAGCCACCCAGCATGGCGCGGAATGCTGGGTCCCATACCTGGTTCCCTGCCAAAAACACTCCGGGGCTTCCTGTCCCCTCCCCCTGGAAACCAGGCCACCAGTGGTCCTGTGGCCCTTCTTGGGCACAGAGGCAGAGCAGCACAGAGTCACCCCTTGCTGGGACACATGACCGTCCCTAGTTCCCACATTTGCCAGTGACAACAGCCCTCCCCAGGCACAGGAGCAGGCCATAACGCCCCCCAAGCAGCTTAATGGGTCACCCCTGCACAGGAAACCCCACCCCCAGGCCCCATCTCCTCAGCTCTGGGGCTCCCCGTCCCCAGTCTGGAGGCCCCTCGAGGTGACCCCATTATGTCTTTCTCAATTGGTCACTTTAAGCTCGGCCTACTTCACTGTGCAGGGAAAGCTGGGCCAGCATGTGGGATGCGTGCGTGTGGTTCCCGGGCTTCCTCTCTCGTGCCAGCAACGCCGCTCCACAGTGGGGCTGAGGCAGCTAGCAGAGCAGGAACCGTAAGGAGATTCCCAAGTCAATGCTCACAGCCCTGCGGGGAGGGTCCAAGGGCCACCCTTAGCCACAGCTTTGGGGGCTTTCAAGGCCCCCCACGCTACCCCCAAGTCCCAGCCCACAGTCAACTCAGCCCTAAGCTGTGAGCCTGAGCCCCACCACCCCTACAAGAGGTGCAAGCCAGCAGTCCTTTTCCAGGCTCAGAAAGTGGCACACGGGACACAAGACTGATCTCCCTGTCCAGGGACCACCCCTGGTGACTGGGTGGGTGAGGAGGAGACTTTCCAAGGGCAGCCCCCCAAAGCTGCCACATAAGTAAGCAGCACATCTGCGTCAGAGCACTGGGGCCTGGCCAGCTTGGGCGAGTTGCCTCAGCAACGAAGCAACTCTGCCTGCTGGGACTCCATTCAGGCAGCTTAAAAAAATGCTGGGGTGGGGTGGGGTGCCGCACACTTGGAGAGCGCTCATTCACCGCACAAGTACCGGGCTTTGGGTTCCATCCACTGCACCACGAAAAGGAGAAAAACAAAACATAAATATGTTTGAGTAGACACCAGGGCTGCTGGGGTCTGCAAGGGGAGGCTCTGGACCCCAAAGCCGGGAGAACCACAGCTGTGCCCCAGGGGCAGACACAGCACCCACAGTGCTCAGGGACCACTGGCCAGAGCTCCTCACAGCAGGGAAGCACCAGGGCATACACCACAGCTGCTGGTGGCACTGTGGGTCCTGGGACAGTGGCACATGCCCTCTAAGGGGCATGACTGCGTGTCTGGGACTCTACCTCCCTCCAAAAGTCACAGCACAGTAGTGGCTGCAAAGGCGCGAAGCTCCCTGAGACCCTCTTTATCGGAAAGCACAACCCAGGCCTGGGAGAGGAGGGTGCAGCGCAGTGCTGGCCCTGGGCTACAAGCTCAGAGCTGGGCCCAACCTGGAGGAGCCAGCAGCTTCCAGCAGCACCAAGCCCAGCCCACCAGGGGCCAGAGCTGGGGTTTCACACAGGAAGAGATATCCAAATCACAGGTCTCAGGCACAAGGAAAGTTTGCCCATCCCCTGACTGCCTGATGGTGCCCTGAGAGTTCTGATGGAAATGAGAGGTCACAGCAGACCTTACATGTGCACGGCATGCTCACATCCCCATGTGCACTCGTCCATATGTGCATATGGGCGTGCACTCACACCTATGCACACGTACATACACACATGTGTGGGTATATGCATATACGCAAGTGTGCACCACAGGTGTGCACAAGCTCCCACACTCATCCAGTGTCTCCAGGGCCTTGACACTGAGGGAAAACAGCATTAAGCTGGGAAGCCATCAAGGGGTCATTTATTTCAATTATTAAAACAGCAGCCACTCACTCTTGAGCCATCCATAATGCCACTTAATTACCCAGTACATAAAACTGCCTTTGTGTCTTAGCAGGGCAGTGAATCAGCTCAGAGCCAGGAGGGGTTTCCGGGGTTCTAGCTGAGGATCCTGGGGGTGGAGAGCCATCCCCCACGGTCTCCCCAACCCCAGCCTGAGAAGCAATAAAACAGACCTAGACTCTGGGTGTGGCAGGGACAAATGGCTTGGCAGCAACCTGCCCCAGATCCTCTGCCTACCCCTAGGCCTGGCCCCAGCCCTGCCCTGCCGCACTCCGTCCTTTGTGTGGTCAACAATAGCCCTGCCAGATGGTGTGGCGTGGCATGGCCAGTGGCCCCTGCAAGCCAATCGCTCATGCTGTCGGCACCTGCAGGGCTGTGGGCAGGAGCTGGGAGCTGGCCCAAGTCACAGACCCTCGGCCTGCCCTGCTGCGGCCTCCCGCTTCCAGCACAGGGGCACAGGCAGCACCCGGAATAGCTGGGCCAACCAGAGTACCTGGGGCAGGAACATCTCCCCAGCAGAATCGCCAGGGGACACTGCATCTGCCAGACGCTAGGAGGAAATGGGACAGCTCGAGCGAGGCGGGAAGACACCGGGCACCACACTTCCCACTGTGCTGGCAGCCGGTGGCACTGCAGGACTCACCAGCCGGCAGACATAAAGCGCCCCCGCCAAGGGCCACGTGGGTCTCTGTGTGCAGCGCCCGCAGCACTTTCTGTCTCACAGACAGGGAGGCTGGTCGTGGCTCTCTCAGCAGTGGGAGGCCTGAGCCAATCTGGGAGCCCCATGGGGGTAGGCACAGGTCCTCTGCCTGGGCCATCTCCACACTTGACCACTTAAGGCCTTATTTGCCTAAACAGCCTGGGCGTGGGCCGTTGGCAAGTGTCCAGGCAGGGGATGGGCGGCTGGTGGGCCATGCCCTCATAGTCACCAAACCACTTCCCTCATACTCCTGCTAATCACCTTGGAGAACATCCTCGTGCCCTGCTGCCCATCTCTGGTCCTGTCACAGGAAGAGCCCAGGCCTGCATCCTCCCTACCAGCCACAGCAAGGGAGGGGCTGGAGGAGCTGAAGCAGGGGACCTGCTGAGTCTAAGACAGAGACCCTTTGTGCCTACACCCATGCACAGGCAGGGCTGGGCTGAGCAGGAAGGAATTGGAGCTTTTCGGATACCCTCTCCTCCATGGAGCCTTCCGTGACTGACATGTGGACTGCATGGGCCAGGATGGCAATCTGGGGCACCTCCAGCCTTCTGCAATCCCATGCCCACATTGGCCTTCACCACGTGACTGAGCCCTAAGGGACGCACTCATCATGGCCTGGCAGAGGGCAGAGCACAGGGCTCTGGCGGAGGCAGGCAGGAAGAGGCCCAGCTGCTCGCCGCTGGTGTGGGCCCATCCAGCACCAGGCACGAAGTCCGCCATCTCTCTCCAGTACTGGAAATTGAACCCAGGGCCACGCTAGGAGGGATCCAGGCTTAAAAAAAAAAAGATCCCAGCCCAGCAGGGTGTCACTAAAAGACTAAATTGCCCAAGCTGGACTTGAATTTCAGATCCTCTTGCCTCAGCCTCCAGAATGCCGCGAAGTATAACGCTTCAAGTCTCCTTAGCAGCCATCTGAATTAAATTTTCGTTGCAGAAAGACAGGAATCTAGCTCATCTGAGACCTCTGGGGAGAAATGAATTCAGTTTAGAGAGACACTGGGCAGATGCATTGCGCCCTTGTCCACAGAATCCTCAGGACCTTGGGACTCTGCATGGTGGCAGCTGCCACTAAGGGCTACCAGCCACCTCAAGGGAGACAAGAGAGACAGGCACTCCGGCAGCCACCGGCCTCAGATCATGCAATCAAGCGGCTGCACTCAGGGTTTAGTCACGGGCCACCGATCTCACTGTCCCCAACTGGTTTTGCCAGCAGCTGGTAAAACAACAGCACTGATGCTTGGGGACACTGAATCTCGCCCTGTCCACAGAGTCCCTGCTCCCAGACCCCTACGCTAACCCTAACTTTCTCCAGGCCCATCAAGGTCATCTGAGGGATCCCCTCCTCTGCTGCACACGTAGGGCTCAGCTGCAAGCCAGAATCCTGGGCCAGGGGCTAGAGCCTGGGGCCTGGCACTGCCAGGTGTGCTGTGCCTGGCGCTGTGCAGACAGGATGAGCACCGCTGGCCCAGAAAAGTCAGATATCAAGGAACCCACCGTGAGAGAAGCCAGCAAGGACAAGGGCGACTTCCGGAGTGACTCGGGCAGAGGACACAGCGTCCGGAGCCCATCTCTGGCTGTGTCACAGGCACAGGAGCTCTGCTAGATAACTCAGTTGAGAAGCTAAGAGGGGGACACCCACAAACACCAACAGACACGCAGCAGGCCAGGCAAGGGGATGCTATGAGGAGGCATCGTGACAAATGAGCACGCACGGACGGTTCCCAGCCACAGCAAGAAACAGGCAGCTGCCACCATGCGGCTGCCGTCCTAGCCGCTCCCTCCCTGTGCCCAGAGACCCCCTGAGCTGTCGGCACACAGCCCCAGGTTGTGGCACCAATTCAGACATGAGGCTGGCAGCAAACGGGCACCTGCCCAGCACTCAGAGCAGGGCTGGGAAGGATGGGGTAGTAAGCCCCCGGGTCTTGCTGAAGCTGGTCTGCAGGGTCTCACAACACAGTGTGGGCTCATAACGATCCTCCTGTTTTCAGCATCCCACAAGCTAGGATGGGGGGACATGGCCCTAGGACAATATCTGTGATTCCCACCCCCCTTCCCCTTTCCTGCTTCCCAGGAATTTGTGCCCCAAAGTCTACACAGGTCAGGTAGTGCTGGGATTACAGGTGTGTGCCGCCACGCTCCATCTCAGTCACTGTCTCAGCACACCCCCAAGGGCAGGGCCGGCACAGCACGCCAAGAATCAAACCCTGGTCCCTGTGCCTACCTGAGCAGGCGCTTTAGTCTGCTTCAGCTCTGCAGAAGGCTCCCTCCTGCTGGTCAGCATCACTGCCTGCATCCACTTGGCCTGGTCCTAGGTCAGGCCACCTGGGTCGGTATAGACTTGCATGACAAACACTGTCATAGCCCATTTTACAGATGGGAAAATGTAGGTTCTGAGTAGTGGTGCCATTGCCTCTGTCGCCCACAATGGTGCCTCTGTAGCACCCAATGCACCAGGATGCCCGGGGCAGAGCTCAGGCCTGGGAGACCCTGAGCACCTCTACCCTCTTGCTGCTGAGCTGGCTTCCAACCAACCACCAGCTGGGGAGCAGCCCATCCTGACCTACAGGGCACAGGGACCAGAGCGGACTCGGGGCTCTCATGCCCCAGAACCCACAGGTTGCCTCGTGATCACACTGGCCTGGCAACTTCTAAGAGTCACAGGAGCATGGCAGAGGACTCTGGCTCACCTGGAAATCAAACATGAGCTTTTTAGGTGGGTGCCAAGGAGGGGCACTGGAGTCCGTAAGGGTGAGGAGTTCTTACCCAACAGGACATCGGCTCAGATAGGTACAGAGAATGCTGACACACAAGATAGGATGGGGGGACATGGCCTCAGGACAATGTCTGTGATATCACCCCCCTTCCCCTTTACTGGTTCCCAGGAATTTGCTCCCCAAAGTCTACACAGGTCAGGTTCAGGCACACTGCAGTCACCACACCCACTCAGGCCCCTCTTGCTGCTGTCAGGGTCTGACCAAGGCCCAGGCCAGCACCAAGACATTTCCACTACGAGTGGGGGTCAGCAGGCTCTGCAGAGGACCTCTGAGTCTTGGCTGGGCCGAGGGAAGCTATGGATGCACCCACCTGAGTGGTAGGTGCTGCCTGGCGCACTGGGGCAGAGCCCTGGGTCCCTGCGCTCGCTAGCTCCTCCCATGTCCTACCTCCCTAGAAACTGCCTGATGCAGCTCCGCACAGCTCCCGTGGCCAGCCTGGAGGGGTAGGAGGGGCAAAAGCCTGGGGCTCCTCTTTTAAGTCCTCCTGGCAGCCAGCCTGGCATGGGCACGGAGGCCTAGGGCCAGGAATGGGAAGCAGCTGGCAGAGGGCAAGGGGCTCCCTCGCGAGGACACTGGGATTTCTCAAGGCGCAGGGGCAGGGCACACCAGGCCTCATAGCCACAAATGTAAGGATTACTCTGCATTGCATTGTTAGTGGTTTGGCCAGGAGCCAGAGAAAAGGGCAGATAAATGTGACTTGGTCAGGTGTTGGCTGGGCTGCCCACAGGGCCAGAGCTCCAGGGCGGAAGAGGAACAGGTGTAGTGAGGGCAGGGCCATGCATGCGCCTCAGCCAGGGTGATCCCAGGGCAGACAGGACATCACTCACTTGGGAGGCCATGCCCGCTCACCTGGCAAACCAGGTACATAGGTGGCCTGACCTAGGGTCCCTGGAGATCCTGGCTTGAGTCTGCTGCAGAGAGGGGTTGCCAGGATTAGGGGTAGGAATCAGATCCAAAGATCCGCACTTTGGCCTGACTGACTCCCCTGCCTGCCACTACGTTGCTTTATTTTACCTTACTGAGACGGGGCTCTTGTCACAAACTCCCAGGCCCAGCAAGCCTCCCGCCTCTGCCTCCCAGTGGCTGGGCCTACAGTCGAGTGCCAGCATGCCCAGAACCACCTTCCTTCTCCAGCAATAAAGGAATAAGAAGCTCCGCAGAGCAGCTCCCTCGTTCATCAGGACGGATCCACGCCCCACGCCACTCGGGTTTTGGAAGCAATTTTGTCTTCAAAAACAGGCTGCTGGCCCAGTGGGTTGGCTAAACTGCACGGGACGGTGCCCCAAACAGGGTCCCGTCCCGAGGCAACTGCCCCTCGTCCCAACCCTGCGCCCACAGCACCCCTGCCATTACCGGGATCTACACCACAATGCTGCCCTGGAACTGGGACAAAAACCCACAACCACAAAAATCAGCCCCAGACCACAGAGCCAAGAGTGACTGGGTCTCATCCAGTCTCAAATCGGAACCCCACAGCCCCAGGCGGCCCTGCTGGGGCTCGGGACCTGTGTTCTTCTCAGGCCTCTGCTTCCAGCTTAGCATGCTGGACACCACTTGTCTCTGTAGCACCTTGGCCGGCAAGGCACAGGTGTGAAGATGCAGCCACAGGGATTGTGGCCATGGCCCCCAGCAAACGTGCGCAGGGTGAGGAGCCACGGAGCACCCTGGGCTCCAAAGAGTTTCTTCACGTGGGACCTGAAACAGGCCTTCCTGAGACCAAATCTTGCCAAGCAGGCAGTGAAATCCCCACACAGACTTCGGCATGTTCCTTCCAGCAACTTCCATTCCTCCTGCTGTCCAACCTCATCACACACACACACACACATACACACACACACACACACACACACACACACACACACACACACACACACACACACACACACACACACACACACACACACA